>OZ038508.1:87123859-87168859 GCA_964036315.1 Acanthosepion esculentum | reverse complement strand
GTAATGGTTAGGAAGCTTGTCTTGCGTGATCATTTAACACTGAGTAGTGAGTTCGATCATCACTGGGTGCCCCATACTTTCGACCTTGTGCCACACCTAAGCTGTGCTTATAAAATCACTTTCCACCTGCCTCTATGTGTCATGTAATGTCGAAATTTTAATATTTTAAACGCAATATTATTTTATTTTTTTCTTTGAGATAATTTAGCGATTCAAGTTTTACTAGCTGGGGTTAGGGGAGAAGATGTGGATTCATAACTTTCCCAATGGTATTTGCGTGAAAGTGAATATAACGAACTCGACCGGAACTGGAACTCGGCTCGTGGAATTACAATTCCGAGCCAGCACCCGCGCGTCTCTTACAGAATCTTCGATATCCAATTCAAAGGCGTTATCACTACAACACTCCCACATGCAATCTGACAGCAGCTGTTACTCGCAAATCACCCATCTAGGTACTGGCCAGGATCGACGTTGCTTAACTTAGGTGATCGTACGGGAACCAGTGTTTCTACATGATGTGTCCCTAAGCCCTTTATACCACCCGCACATCCAAGATTACAGCATCTGGTATTCCCACGCGGTCACCCATCCTAGTACTGACCAGGCTTGACGTTGCTTAACTATTCTTTGTTGATGCTTTTCGTGACACCGACCAAGAGAAGAAGAGGAGTGAACTGAAGCGACCAGCGATCACCGGCCAGACGAGATGAGACCTATCCACAATGAAAGGTATGTAAGACCATATCTCGAAGTAATTGCAGTATTATCCGTCCTGACCTGACATCTCGGCTTCAGTCACGTTCGCACGTCTTAACATAGCTTCCCTGTGCCTTTTCTATGACCAATTTCACGGTAATTGTTCTGATGCGCATTTTCTCTTAGGCAACGCGAATTTATGAATTTAAGTTCTGGACTAAATTGGCGGTTAGGTCTCATTATTTTACAGTTGCAATAGCTAGCTGTAACCAGTACTATGCTACATATTTCTCTTGCACTTCTGGCTTATGGAACTTTTTCCCGGCCTCCTGCTTTATAGTTAAGTTTTATCTTCAAAAATTTAAATGCAATGTCAATCGTTATCTTCTATCTTCTTAATTCTTGTTCTTTTATTGTCCTCTAGTTAGTAGTTTTCCTAATATTCTCTAACACTCGTCCTAGTGGCTTTATTGCCTTTGATCATCAAAAATTTAAATACAGTATCAATTGTTATCTTCTGTCTTCTTAATTCGTGTTCTTTTATTGTCCTCTCTCCTTAATAGTAGTTTTTCTCATAATCTCTAACACACAGTACCCCCTAGCGTCCTAGTGGCTTTATTGCCTTTGATCTCCAAAAATTTAAATGCAATGTCAATCGTTAACTTCTGTCTTCTTAATTCTTGTTCTTTTATTGTCCTCTCTCCTTAATAGTAGTTTTTCTCATAATCTCTAACACACAGTACCCCCTAGCGTCCTAGTGGCTTTATTGCCTTTGATCTCCAAAAATTTAAATGCAATGTCAATCGTTAACTTCTGTCTTCTTAATTCTTGTTCTTTTATTATCCTCTCTCCTTAATAGTAGTTTTTCTCATAATCTCTAACACACAGTACCCCCTAGCGTCCTAGTGGCTTTATTGCCTTTGATCTTCAAAAATTTAAATGCAATGTCAATCGTTAACTTCCGTCTTCTTAATTCTTGTTCTTTTATTGTCCTCTCTCCTTAATAGTAGTTTTTCTCATAATCTCTAACACACAGTACCCCCTAGCGTCCTAGTGGCTTTATTGCCTTTGATCTTCAAAAATTTAAATGCAATGTCAATCGTTAACTTCCGTCTTCTTAAATCTTGTACTTTTATCGTTCTCTCTCTCTTTAATAGAGTTTTTATTATTATTATTATTATTATTATTATTATTATTATTATTATTATTATTATTATTATTATTATTATCTAACACTCAGTAACCCCTTACATCATAGTAGCTTTATTTCTTTGCTTGGGGTAAAATGATTAATAAAAGCAGGAACAGGAAACCGAATCCTAATCAGGAAACATGGGATATACCTATACTCCTGTTCAAAAGATGGAGAATGTACTTAAACCGGGGGATAGGCGAACCTATTTAGTCTTTGTTCTTTTATTTTTAACTCTCTTTCAAAGTATTTATTATTCTTTAATACCAAGTAACCTCATGCATCGTAGTGGCTTTATTGCCTTGGTCGGAATAAAATGATGAAAAAAATGAAAACTTCAGTACTAACTGAGGTATGATATTTTTTATATGCAAAAACGATTAAAAAAAAAAAAAATAAAGGTTGATCAATGAAAGTCATGAGAGCCCCTCAAGTTGAGGGATACTAAATGATATTTTGTGATATGAATGTGAGAGGGGGGCAGTTAGATGTGTGGATTAAGAGGAAAAGATTTATGTGCGATTAGCGGACGATAAATGAAGTGATTATCTCTTCAGATAGTGATTATATCTTCGAATTGACTTGGCATTTGTAGTCAGAAGAATTCGGGAGACGCTGCCGAGCGAGTTTCCCCGTCATTATATATTCATGAATCATTTGTTGCGAGAAGAAAACGGGGGCGGTAATCGCGAAAAGAAAAAAGAACAACTGCAGCCTATGTCACGGCAATATCAACCATCTCAGGTAACCTATGATGTTGAAAGTGGATATTCAGCGAGGAAGAAAAGGTATTTTTAGACGGTTCCCGGCGCTGTCACGCGTTCGGATTAAAAATCAAGACTCGCTTTGTTCGATAGCATCTACAACATGGGCAAATTAACATTTGCTAAATATTTATGCCAAACATCTGCAACAATAAATTACGAAAGAGGCTGAATCACAGAGCCCCAGGAAAACTGAGTATGACTATTTACAAGCGTTGTGTGTAGATTACACAGGGTACCCCACAAAAAAACGGACACTTTTGATTTACTATATGATACAAAAAAATTAACTAACATGTAACACTTTTAAGAATTTGTTGTACCAAGAAAAAACATTCAACTTGGGGACTAATATATATATATATATATATATATATATATATATATATATATATATATATATATATATATATATATATATATATATATATATATATATATTAGGTTGGTGCAAAAATAATGTCGTTTTTTGACGTTCAACTTCATGTGAGAAAACGACATTATTTTTGCACTAACCTAATATATATATATATATATATATATATATATATATATATATATATATATATATATATATATATATATATATATATATATATATATATATATATAAACAGACACGTAAGCACGCGCAAACAGGTGTCCAAGGAGAACAAATATATATATATATACACTGGCAAAAACAGATAGACTACTTACAGACACACACAGAAATTTAATACTGTTTATTATAAACAGAGCATTTACTTAGGTTCGAATCCTGTCGGAGGACGAATATTTTCTATGAAAATTTATCGGACATTCAGGCCGGTAAATGTTGTTTAATACTGTTTATTATAAAACAGAGCATTTACTTAAATAATTGTATCTATAAAAAGAATGTTAAACATAACAATGTCTTAAAATAAGTATTAATATATATATATATATATATATATATATATATATATATATATATATATATATATATATATAAGTATTAATATGTACATGAATGTATAGATATATATGTGTGTGTGTGTATGTGTATATTTATATACATATATCAACATAAGTATTAATATATACATGCATGTGTATATATATATATATATATATATATATTGTGTGTATATTTAGGCAGCAATTTTTCATTAATGCATGTTTCATTAATTAATATAGACAAGTTTTATCTATTTGTTTTAAGTAAGTTCCTTTCAAATTGTCTGATAAGCTTAATCACATTATCCTTGAAAGCCGAAAGGAAATCACCATATTGATACATGTTTAAATCCAATCTAAGCTTTCGGATTACATAAGCCATTATCAAAGACGACAATTTCAATAAATCAAACAACACACAGACGAAACTATAATGACAGTCCACCCTTGCTGCTTGAATAAGTTGAAAGTAACGACAAAATCGTATATACGAGACGCGGAAGCGAAAATCTCTTCGCAGCTCGTGACGTCACACATGACCACGCGAGAGTGAAAACGAGAAGTGTTAAGTATGGGAAGCCGTTGGTATAAATCAATGGCTTCTGTTACCAATTATAGGCCTTTAAGAATGTTTGTGGAGATTTCATAGTTTAATTTTTCAGTTTATGTTTCAACTGCTTTATGTATATAGCTTCAAATATATATATATATATATATATATATTTGTGTGTGTGTGTGTCCAATCTACTGGGCTACATTTTCAATGTGACGGAGTGACGTTGCGTCTTTTAAATGGTCAGCCAGTATCGCGAGGTCATCAGGATAATCAACAGAAAGTGGAACACCAAAATCTGAATGCACATTGGAATCTCAAAAGATGCCTTCCAAAAGCTAATCAAAATATTAAGAAACAGAAAAATTTCCTTACAAACAAAGAAAATGTTTCCTGGTAAGTTCACTGCAGAAATATGAAGAATAAAATATAATAAATACAATAAAAATCCACATTATAACCAAAAACGTTAGTGGTTTCTCTCTTTTTTGAAAATATACATTTTTCTCTCGTTGTAACAACTATAATCTTTTCCTGTCCGCATTCACAACACAGAGAAATATTAATTGACAACACACGTATACTCCACCATGAAAATAAAAAACGAAAACTTCAAATTCTTGAAGACATTTATATAAAAAAATACAACACACGAAGTAAGATTAATTTTGAGTATAGCAACAATGTTTTAAAATGTCAAATAGCAATGTCTTAAAGCACTTTAATTTTAAGTTAAAGTTGCCTCCCTTAGACAGAGCAAGAATATAATATAAAAGGCTCAAACACTAATATTTCATGGTTGTAATATTAAATTATAACCATGAAATATTAGTGTTTGAGCCTTTATATATATATATATATATATATATATATATATATATATATATATATATATATATATATATATATCCTTAAAAATTCATTTCGGTTATACTTTATTTTATGAATATATTTATTTAAATATTCATCTCTCCAGACCGAAGTTTTTTTTCTTTCGATTTCAGATGAAGACTGTAAACAAATATATTCATGAAATAAATGGATTCTTTTATTATTATATTACTCTGTTACTTACATCGAGCTGTCTTTGGATTAAAAAATAAATCAATCCCAATTTCAAATAATTTAAATATTAATTTACATGTGTGTGTGTGTGTACATGCATAAGTTATACATTGTCACACACACGCACGCACACACACACACATACACACACACACACACACATATATATATATATATATATATATATATATATATATATATATATATATATATATATATTCCCGGCTTGAAGCAATCGGACGGCTAGCCACAGTGAAGGGCTGTGATACAGCGAAACTGTCTGTGTGTTGATGACTATATATATATATATATATATATATATATATATATACAGTATTTACATTAGTCGGACTATTACAGCCATAGAGGAGAACATGACTAAAGACTGTGTGTACGCTATCCCGTGCAGCTGCGGAAAGGAATATAAAGGAGAGACAGGCCGCCCCCTCAAGGTAAGGCTTCAAGAACTCCCGAAAGCTGTAACGCGAAGGGAAGTAGAAAAATCAGGCGTGGCTGACCACATATGGAGAGAGAAGGGCGATCACCGTCCCCTGTGGGATCATGTTGAGATCATAGACAGGGAACACCATTGGAAAATTCGTAAACTTAAGGAATCAGCACATATGCTAGGCCACAAAAATCTCCTGAGTCGACCAAGCATAGAAATAAATACAATATGGGAACCAGTAATAAGGAGTGCCAGAGAAAAGCAATGATAACAAAGTTGCAATATGAGCTCTGGTAAAAATGGTTGCTGAAAACATTAGGTTTATAATACCCAGAAATTCATACCCAGATGTCCTCAAGGATAAAGGCGTTGGTTAGATCCAGTGACAGACCCAAAGAGTGTGAGTTCAATACCCGGTTAAGGCAGTGGAGAAAACAGACAGCCATCAAACATGGCACGTGGAACTAGAACAGTCTACCCCAGTGATCGAAAGTGATCGAATTAAAGGGTTCAGTTCGAAATTCCAACCACCTGAAGAAGGAGCGTACAACGGCCGAAACGTTGTAACAAATATGGCGACAAAGATGAGGACAATAGTCCGACTAATGTAAATACTGTACATAATACCTCATCTCAGAAATATATATATATATATATATATATATATATATATATATATATATATATATATGTAAAATTTCCGATTTTAAAATTGCCGGTTTTCGATTCTAGCCAGAGGCAACCGGACGTCTAGCCACACTGATGAGCTGTGATACAGCGAAACAGTCTGTCTGTGGATGACAATATATATATATAAAAGTGAACATAGAAGTAAAACACTTAGAGGCGACAGTCTGTTTCATGCTAGTGCAATCGTTGCCTGACGATTGCACTAGCATGAAACAGACTGTCGCCTCTAAGTGTTGACTTCTATGTTCACTTTTATATTTACACACGCTCTATCTCTGATATTGAGCACTTTATCCCATAAATATAGCACACTTTAAGACTATATTTCTTCATATATATATATATATATATATATATATATATATATACTAGTATGTTTCGAAGGGAGTCTGGTAGATTTGTATGTGTGTTTAAATGAGTTCTAATGGAGCTGTGGTCGGATAGGTGTAACATAAGTCGTCTAGATAGGCCGGTAGCAGTGTGACCAATATAATTATTTACGAGTTTGCTTTGATCAGGAACACACTTCCTTCAAGGCCATTTGAACTCGGAAATAATGGTTGTTCTTTGTACTTCTTATTTTGCAAGTGTGTCTTTATTTTTGAGGATGAGTTTAATTTTTTGTAATAGATAATTTTTTTGTTTTGTTTTTGTTCAGGTCATCTGGGATAATGTATTTCTTTATGATATTTCTTAGTGAAAATTCTTCTTGTTTCTAGTTGGCGTAAATTTGACTTTTGTCCAGGTTAATGTTATTCTTTTTGTCTATGTGTTCAGTGTGTGTGTGTGTGTGTGTGTGTGTGTGTGTGTGTGTGTGTGTGTGTTAGTACATGCGTTACATCTAAGCACAATCTTTTCTTGGTCGTCCAGAGAATTTTTCAGCACCTCCTCAAATATAATATACAATCAATAAATCATGTTAATACGATAAAGATTATAGCTACGTTATAATCTTTCGGTGTATCGTATAAGTATTTCTCTCCACCTCCCACCGGGACAGATATGGCATGAGGTCATTTTTAGGGCAGGCTACCCGATTGTGGTGTTATCTATAAATTGTTCAGTTGCTTTGTTGAATATCACAGGCACCAGACATACCTATGACCCTACCCAACCAAACGCAATGGGGTGTACTGCCTGAGGGCCCGTTCACTGATTATTCATATTAGGTTTCCAGCCTTGAAATGCCGAAAGCCCTGGGGAATATAAAAAAAACACTCCCAGAAATAATTACTACGTAGTATAATTTCCGGATATATATGTATATAAACAAAAATAAGTAAGAAACAGATACTCTGAAGTCATAAAATGATATAGTTTCTAATCTACACAAAAAAAATGACCCTGAAAAAAAAATGACAAGCTATCTCCAACCCAGGGCTGGTGTAAGTGTCTCGTGGGTCCCCAACAAATCTATGATACGACCCTCCCCTCTGCTAAATCTCAATTTTCATAAGGTAGTATTCATATAAAATACAAATTTTATTGTAACCTAATTATGTACAATAATGGATGATATGCAATATAGGTGAAGTGCCCATACTTTCGGCCTTGTGCCATACCTAAGCTATGCTTGTAAAATCACCATATGGAATATGGGGGAAGAATTCAACTAGAAAAATTAAAAAATAAATCCTATGTATCTAAATATAAATTAGAAACATGTCATAATAGATCATTCCATCTTAAATGAAGGTTTTTACATCAACTTAAAATTTTTCTTGTTTGAAAGTTGAATAATTTGTTTGGCCCCCAATCAGACTGCCCCCGCCCACGTTCGGGGGTTCTGGTCTAGTACGCACCGGACCTGTTTAATAATAAGAACTGTTACGCTTGCATACATATATATATATATATATATATATATATATATATATACTTAAGTAACGAAAATCTTGTTAATACGTATGGATTATATATATATATATATATATATATATATATATATATATATATATATATGTAAGTAACGAAAATCTTGGTAATCCGTATGGATAATCCCAAGGAGGATGAAATCCTGAGAGCTCAATGTTAAGTCAGAGCGAATAATTTAATTTAAAGAAAAACAGACCACTTTAAGGCTCCATTTGTTATAATTTATTTCACCAGAGAATGTTTATTTTTCTCTGGATCTTCATACTTCACTTTCAAAAGGTGAAACGAAAAATGTAATTAAAATTTACACTTTTGACGGGCAGTATTAAGCTTATATAAGTTGACATAGAGAGTTGTGAGGAATGGTGTGAGAGACATGGTCGAGTTTAGAGAGGAAAGGGAGAGTTTTAAAATTTATTTTTATTTATTTTTATATAATACTTAATATTGAGGATGTATGTGTGTGTGTGGCCAATGCAAGGGGGTCTCGTGGCGTGGGTCCCCTCCTGAATGTATGATACGCCCCCACCCCCATTCTACTACATCTGAATTTTCATAAAGGTAGGTAATTCATATAAAATACAAATTTTATTGCAATCTAATTCTGTACAATAATGGATCCTATGCAATATAGGTGAACAATTTTCAACTCGAAAAAACAGAGAATAAATAAAATGCAACTAAATACAAATTAGAGACCTGTCATAAAAAATAATTCCTTCTTAAATAAATCAAGAATGTTATGCGGAAATTTTTAACATCAACTTGAGATATATCTTGTTAAAAAGCTGAAAAATTTTAACACGTTCAACATTATGAATAAAAAATAGTGAATTTTGTATGGAGTTTTTTTTTTCAAACTTAGCATGTGTGAAACAAATTCATCCATTTTTCTCATACAGGACATTTGCAAGAGTCTCTTGCCTACCAATCTATGATACAGACCCCCCGCGCGACAGAATCTATGATACCCCCCCACTCTACAACATCTCAGTTATCGTAAGATAGTTTCCATATAAAATACAAATTTTATTCTAACCTAATTATGTACAATAATGGATCATATGCAGTACAGGAGAACAATTCAACTAGAAAAACTGGAAATAAATACAATGTCTGTCTCTGTCTCTCTCTCTCTCTTTCTCTCTCTCTCTCTCTCTCTCTCTCTCTATATATATATATATATATATATATATATATATATATATATATATATTAATGTATACTAGCAGCATGGCCCGGCGTTGCCCGTGCTTGATTCAAAAATCGTACAACTCATACAGCAATCGCTATCACTTGACTTAAAATATTTTTGTCCTTGCTTGCCTTTAAACGAGTGCCCTTTGCCGTGCTGATGTTGCTACATACCTTACTTCTTGCCTATCTTACACTGCGAATTTTTTCGAAGCTCTATACTAAACATTAAATCTGTTACGAAAAAAGAACTAAACAAAATGAACACAAAACGATCAGCTTTAAAAAAGGACTCGTAACTGGAAAAACCGAATGAAAAATGAATGTTAACAACAAATACTTTTTCACACACAACCCAGTTCTGCGGAATGAGAATCAACGTTGAGTTTAAGCAAGCGAATGAGCCAACTGGAGTAAAGTGTCATGCAGATTTAAATTTTTCCCACTTGTGACGAATGCAGCTATCGATTTTTTTGGCATGCTAGCATGCTAGTTAACATTCATGTCAGTCAGTTGTTGGCTCTCACGCTGGCCAATAGAATCTTCCTGCCTATTCGTGGAAGCTCTATAGGCTCTCACTCTGGCCAGTAGAAAATGGCCGCAAACTACATGAAAACTGCCGTAGAAGCCTGAAAAAATCGATTATTTCCACTATCGATGGGAGTTGGGAAACTAACTTGGTACAATCCGTCGAAAATTTCGTTACACACACACACACACACGCGCGCGCGCGCGCACACACACATCCTGCCTTTTATATATATATATATATATATATAGTTGTATATTTAGGCAGCAATCTTTCTTTTATGCAAGTTTCATTAAAAACGACAGACAAGGTACTACAGTTAAGTTTTTTATTTAATTTTTCTTGTGTACGAACAAGAGCTTTCTTTGCTAGACAAAGGGTGTGTAAGGACTGTCCAAATGTTTTATTTTTCCGAGCGCTTTCGGCTATAACTTTAGCCATTATCAAGGATGATTTGATTTTTCAGCTTAATTGAGTGTGTGCATTATGTATATGTCTTAGTGTGTAGTAGTATATTTCTAATGGAGTCTGGTAAATTTTTGTGTGTGTTTAAATGGGTTCTAATGGAGCTGTGATCGTATAGGTGTAACGTAAGACGTCTGGATAAGCATGTAGTTGTGTAACCGATGTAATTATTTATGAGTCCGGTTTCGTTAGGAACGCAGTTCTTTAAGGGGCATTTGAACTCATAGATAATGTTCGTTCTTTGCAATTTTGACTTAGCAGGTGTGTTGTTATTTTTAGGATGGGGTTAACTGTCTTAAAGTTTTTATAATAGATAATTAATTTGATTTTTTTATTTGTGTCGATTGGGGTGGTGTATTTTTTTATAAGAAAAATTTACCAGACTCCATTAGAAATATACTAGTAGAAAACGCAAATATTTTAATTGCTTCCACCTGTAAAAAAAGGTAAAACTAATGGAGGCTTTAATAATAAAAAAGAAAAGGCCTACCCTTAACAAACAAAGCACAAAGAACAAAGCAACAACGTGCTAACCGTATTTGGAAATTAAAACACCAGTTCAATTTGTAACATATATAAATGTAGATAGAAAAAATCAGATCTTGATAAGATAGCGAGGGTCACAAGGCACTACCGGGGACCTCCAATCAGCCTTGACCCCCAAACACCCCTATCGACCCGGCTCCAGCCAATGACAATGTGAATTTGAATTAAAGAAAAGTAAACATCTCTTTTTTTTTAACCTTTTACTTACATATTATAGCTTTCTTCTTTTTACTTGCATATTATAGCTTCTTCTATATACCCTGTCCATTCAGGACGTAGGGGATCATGGCTCTCCACAATTTCCTGCCCTTAGCTCTTTAAAAAATTTGTCTTTTCGTTATATTTCCCAAACCTTCTTCCGACATCCATTTACGCAAGCTCATTCTTCTTTTTCTATAAGCCGTGTCCCTTCAGGACGTTGACGATCATGGCTCTCGCTAATTTCCTGTCATTTGTAGCTCTTAATAAATTGTGACCTTTTGTTATCTCTCCCAAACCTTGTTCCGCCATGTATTCACTCAAGCACACTTAGTTATACGTTATTTTCCCCTGTCCCTCATTCCCATCAATCTGTCATGTGAGTATCAGATTTTCCAAGCCCTCTTTCCTCATTATATTCCCTAGAAATTTTAACTGTCGCTTCCTGATGTTATGTATAAATCTCCTTTTTGTTTCCATTTTCTTTAAAACGTCGCCTTTGCTTTTCATGCCCGGCTCTTGGTATGCTCATCATCCTTCTGTAGAACCATATTACTGTTGCCTCAAGTCTCTTCATCTTTGAGAGGATTGTCCAGTATTCACTGCCATATAGGAAGACTGATAGTTTAAAATTAATATTAGCTCAAGCCCCGTATCAATAAATATTTATTATCTCACACGCATTCTTACAATTTAAAAAAAATGCTGGCTTTAAATAACCTGCAAAAGGTTGATAAACCGTAAAAAAAGAATCTATCAAAAACATAGACATTTAACCAAGATGTATGATTATTCTTTAAACTTTAAATAGTAAAGTTTCTGAAACAAACCGGTCAGAAAATGAATTCAGAAGAATAGAAAGGGGCGTAAGGCAAGGTGATTTCTACTCGCCGGATGTAGTCAACCCTCTACAGCTAGGGAACTAGAAGTCCTACCAAGATTTACTGTTGGACACACTTGCAATATAAGACATGCAGATAACACAATTTTGATATCAGACATAGAAAGAAAACTGAAAGAACCCCTAGACAATAAAGGAAAGCGTCAAGAAAGGAATAACTATCAATTGTAAGAAGACTGAAAGCATGGTTGTTGGAAAGAGAAAAAACACAAGATGGAGACTATGAACTGGAGATGTCAATATAAAACGAGTATAGAAATGTTTTAACAGGTGACGGAAAATATGGCACCGTAATCCTAAGACGCTTTTCAATGGCGAAAGATGACTTCCAAAAATTAAACAAAGTATTAAGAAACAGGAAAAATTCATTAGAAACATAGAAAAGAGTGCCCAACTGCTGTGTAATGTCGGTTCTCCCGTACAGTAATGAAAGCTGGACAATTTCCGGTGCGACAATAGCATATTTATCAAGTCATTTGCGACCTACTGTAAAAGACGATGCGCTCTACCAAATAACCCACTTAGCCTACAGCTATCAATCTCTTAAACTGCATCCAGTGTTATTTTATCCTAAAGAGAGGGGTATTTATCTAATTTGTATTCATAAAGGAGGTATTTATGGAATTCTATTGCAAAATAAGCTCTCTGGCGTCAGACAAAATAATTCTAGCGCATGATCACACTAGCATCATGCTGGCCAGAGAATTTTACAAAATAATTTCAATTGAAGATGAAGCGGTGTCCTTTTTAAGAGTTACATTTAGGGTTTTTAACATATTGGTCGCTTGCTATTTCAAGATCAGCAATAGCAGTTATATATATGTCTGTTCTTGTGTGCTTGGGGAATCAATGCTTCAGGATCGCCTGGCGGAATAGGTATTGTTCCGGTAGGGGCTCTAGAGGGAACAAGTATGATGTTGAAAGACCCGAAACTTGTGATGACCCCAAGTTATAACATCACTGATGAGGTGATCCTGCGCATCAGTTGGAGTATATTCATAACAAATAACAAATACTTCTAACAGTTAGTAAATACGAGGGTCATTCAATAAATAAGGTGAATTTTTCGGTATAAGGACTTCTAATACAGATAGAAACTTACTTTTTAAAAATTTTTCAGCGTAGTCTCCCAGCACTGACACACACTTTTCCCATCTGTGCACAAGCTTCCGTATTCCCTCAGCGTAAAAATCTTTGGACTGATGTCTCAGCCAGTCGCTCACACTTTTGACTTCATCGTCACTTTTAAACTTCGTGCCTCTCGTGAACGCTTTCAAGGGACAAAACAGGTGAAAGTCTGAAGGGGCAAGGTCTGGGCTGTAAGGAGGGTGAGGGAGCCGTTCCCAGTCCAGCTCGTTGATGGTCTGCACCGTTTGGGCTGCTGTGCTGTTTATGCTCTGCAGTAAGCATCTTTGGCACCCACCGGCAGCTGACCTTGTGTGCTGTCCAAACAGATAAGCTCAAAGTCCTTGCAATGTCATCCACTGTCACCCTTCTGTCAGACTGAATGAGGTCATTGACTGATTCGATCACCTCAGGAGACCTCACTTCTGTAGGCCTCCCAGGCCTGTCTTCATCCTCAACACTGCTCCGTCCTTCTTTAAACAATTTAGCCCACTTGTAGACATTTTTTGGGCTGAAACATGTGGTACCATACACAGTTGACATTCTCCTATGAATTTCAACTGGTTTGCACTCTTCAGCAACCAAAAACTTGATAACTGGCCGCTGTTCAATCCTGGAGCATGCTTCTTGGTCGGTCATCTTTGTTAATCGCCAAAACTCTTGTTGAACTCTCGTTGTCCGAATGCACACTTAAACGAAGACAACGAGTTCTACTCTCGAGGGTTTCGTAATCAGTTATATAGTTGCCTTTACAGAATAGAAAGATTGTATTGCGCCATATGGGGACAACTTACGTGCTTTTGAAAAAAATAGCATTTAGAACATTAAGTTTTAGCTGAACTCATATCCCATTCTCTGCAGACAGATGGAGATTTTTTTACCTATCTCCCTTCAGGGCGTTTCCGCTTACGGCTTCCTTTACATCCTATCCTTTTAGCACTTAACCCACCCACAAGCTGTTCTGTCATCCCCTTACATAAACTCGTCAGGTACGTCATATTACTCTCTGTTCACTTTGACTTCAATATGCCTTGTGTGTGTGTTAAAGTTTCCTAGACTACTTTCCTCATTATGTGTCTTAGAACGTGTTATATAGAAATAAAGCGTCACTGCCGAGTTTGAACATAGATCGCCAGTGGGCAAACACAGGCGATCCCGTTATCGAATTAAGTAGACCACGTGACCATAGACGAAACGCTTGACGTCTAATTGATTGTTATTTCTAGTCTATCCTCTATTACTATACGGACTGCTATTCTCTACTCCATTCACTAGACTATTTCTTTATTCAGATCACTATTCGATAGTTACTTTCCGAGCGATTACTATCATGCAAGTCTATTAGTTCGAGTGTTATTCGAAGGTGTCTGACACCAGTATTGTTCAACGGCGTTACTATAGTTGTATCTGCGATTACAAAGTCTCTACTACAACGAGCATTACGAAAATGACAACGAGTATTCGTTGACATTACAAAAGTGGTAACGATTGTTCGTTGACATCGCAAGAGAACGTTCAACTCGTTTTCTTTTCCATTTTTCATAAAACCTCCTCGTTGCCCATATAATTAATTTGTAGAATTCTCAGCATCGTGCTGTTGAACCACTTATCTATTGCCTCCAATCTCTTTTTTACCTGTAAGGAAAATGCGTGCTACTATACTATGATATCTACCATCCATTTTCTAAAATAGAAACGAAGAAAAGAAAAAGAAACAGTAACGCACTGCGGGAAATTCTTCTATTATTCATTTTCTATTCTCGTCTGATACGAGCGTCATTCAATGAGTAAACAAAACCATGAATAGAAAACATTACTACTATTCATCGAACCGCAGTATTTTAAAAAGAACTTTGAATATTTCTCTGTGTGTAAAACGTGCCGATTTTTCTAAATACAGACAATCATACACGACATCTATGATAAGAAAAGTCAGGTAAGTGTCATGCGTGATACACGTTTAGGCGATCATGTCTCTTTCGATTCATGACTGACTAGACAGAAGATATTCCCGCAGTAGATTGCCGTTTCTTCCTATGTTAGACTGGTTGCCAACCAAGGCTATAGGACCCAGTGTGTCTTACTATCCAACACATCGCTGGTGCCGGAAAGTAATGTATACATAACATTTTCCAAGGGTATTTGCATATAAGTGAATATAACGAACCTGTCTAGTGGAGAATAAAGAAATATAATCATGTTAATTAGTTTTTTTCACTTCATTCTTTTTAAGCCACACAATCATATTTTCTTCACAAATGTCCTATCATAATCCGATATTTCATCAACGCTAGGCACTTTTACAGTTTTCGATACTCAGGTCTGCTCTCATCGGATTTATACTGAAGAAATACGATGTCCTGCTCTTCAACTCATATTTTGGGGGGAGGGGGATTGAAGGATACAAGCCAGTGGTATTGGTGCGAAAGTGTATGATAATATCTCGACATAGTGTACTTCGTATCTAATTTATCGATCAGAAAAAGCATTGAATTAAAATGGAGCAAAAACAGCATCAGGTTTGGACATAACAGAATTTTCTTCAATTACTTTAAAGTACTTTCATTAAATAACATTTTGAATTAATGCAGTTACTGTTATAACAAAAGTAGTCTGTATTTATTCAATCGAAGTTAGCCGAGGATATGAAGGGGTAAAACAGGTAACATGAAGACCCCCTTCAGACTACAATCATTTTGGAGTTTTTGAAATTCAATTTGTCTGTGTGTTACCAAGGATACATTTATAAAGCAATTGACAGAAATTGGTTGAATGATCAACGAAAAATGAGAAAGAGACCAGTAAAAATCGCCATTTTTCAGTATTTACGCGTTTTTTCACTATATGGGTGAACTCATTTATCAAGCTGAATGACTGTTAATCAACTTATTGTTGGCTACAGTTCAGTGAAATTTGTATAAGATTGCTTGAAAATTGGGAGAGTTTTTAGTTTAAAATTTGCGTTGAAATCGTTTTTCGCTAAACGCGCTGGCGTAGAAATAAAAAAAAATGTGGTATCATTGAGCTCGCCATAATGTAAGTAACCTGGATACCGAGTTTGAAAGAAATCGGAGAAAAAATGTTGAATTTATCGATTTTTGATCGGCTTTATCGGTGATTGATTTTTTAAAATAATTATCGATTTTTACGCTATCTCTTACATTGTACAATAAATATGCTAAGTTTGGACAAAATCGCTTCGATGGATCGCGAGTGAAAGGCATCACACAGACAGACTCACAGATATCCTCTGTTTTATATAGAGAGACAACAGGCAAGCACTCTCATTGTTTTTTTCAAAATTTGCCTCTTTCTTAATGATTTGTTTATATATTTAAATGTCTGCACTTGTTTTATTTTGACATCTCACATTTCTAGCACATATCTAGGGCTAAGGAGGTTTTATTGCGAAATAAGTACCCCGAGATGGGTACTTATTTAAACCGATAGATGAACCGAATCATTTTTCATGTGTCAGAAAGAAAACTTTGGTTAGGAGTGCTGTATCCGGTAAATAGGTTGATTGTTCTAACAGAATACAAGATTCTGAAAAAGGCAGCGCCCATAAATTGTCCCACTTCTCCAAGAATGGAATGTAAAAGAAATTCTAGTCAGAATCAAGAGCATGATGACCGTAAGCAGTTCAGACGAATATTGGTTATTTTTAAATGCTTCTAATTTGTCGTGTTGAAATTTGGAAAAATATGACACACATACACACACACACACACACACACACATATATATATATATATATATATATATATATATATATATATGAAGAAATATAGTCTTAAAGTGTGCTATATTTATGGGATAAAGTGCTCAATATCAGAGATAGAGCGTGTGTAAATATAAAGGTGAACATAGAAGTCAACACTTAGAGGCGACAGTCTGTTTCATGCTAGATGCAATCATCGGGCCCGATGATTGCATCTAGCATGAAACAGACTGTCGCCTCTAAGTGTTGGCTTCTATGTTCACTTTCATATATATATATATATATATGTGTGTGTGTGTGTGTGTGTGTGTGTGTGTGTGTGTGTGTAATGCAAGACTCTTCGGTAAAGCGAATCAAGTTCCCTCACTCTGTGTTTATCTAAAAAAATAAATGTGCTTAATTCCCCTGGCTTTCGATCCCAGCTAGAGGCAACCGGACGTCTTACCACACTGATGAGCTGTGCTACAGCAAAACAGTTTGTCTGTGAATGACAATATATATGCTCCTGAAAAATTTATTTCGGTTGAGCTCTCTGGGGAGGAAGTGTGGGTTTGTAAACAGTGACTATTACAGCTGATAATGCAAGACTCTTCGGTAAAGCGAATCGAGTGCTCTCGGTCAGTGTGTGTTTATCTAAAAATAAATACTCTTAAAATTCACCTTCTTCCCTGCCGTCCTCCAACAAATTTAGGGGTAAAATCTTCGACTGACGCCAATTCAGCAGGTTTCAATCCTAGCTTGAGGCAAGCGGACGTATGGCCACAATAATGAGCTGTGATACAGTGAAACAGTCTGTCTGTGGATGACAATAGATATACTCCTGAATAGTTTAATTCGGTTGAGCACTCGTGGGAGGAATTTTAAGTTTGTAAACAGTGACTATTACTGCTAATAATGCAAGACTCTTCGCTAAAGTGAATCGAGTTCTCTCAGCCACTGTGTGTTTATCTAAAAATAAATATGCTTAAATTCACCTTCATCCCTGCCGTGCGATCCAACCTGGAGACAACCGGATGTTTAGCCAAACTTGTGAGCTGTGATACAGCGAAACAATCTGTCTGTGAATGAATATATATATATATATATATATATATATATATGTAAGCAAATGTGTGGATGTAGATCCGACGGTATGATGAAAATGTGGAAAAGACAAAGCAAAATTCGCCTCGGCAATCTAAGCAGTGCTTTAGTTATACACACAGCCAAATCTGATCACAATTTTGATTTCGACTCTGTGAAGATCTTAAAATATATCCACAATAAGAACCTTAGACAGATTTATGAGGCTGGCATGATAGCCACCTCACATACAGTAAATAATAGACCTGGTTTCTTTCAGATCGCGAGCTCTGTGGCGAGATTAATGCGTGACAAACGTACCGATAAGCTATAGTTTTAAATAGTCCGCCTCACCTTCCACTTAGGACACAATCTTCTTCCCTGTGCGCAGGTCTTCGTAGTTGCCGCCCACGCGACGCCAGCATATCCGACTCTAAGAAAGAATACTTGACTTTAGAATTTCAGTTTTTCTGTTTCTGACCAGTCCTGTATATATCGTCTCTCCATCAAACTTAAATCTAATATAAATATGTCTCCATTAACCATGTCCCGAAGAAGGTCTATTTGACCGAAACGTCTGACGTCGACAGAATAACAAAAACAAAAACAAAATAAAAACAGTAAACTCATATATTCGGATTTTGCTTTGTCTTTTCCACATTTTCATCATATATATATATATATATATATATATATATATATATATATATATATATATATATTTGAAGATATTTTTATAGGTACAAAATTTTATTATAGCGATAAATTGTGTAGGGGGGGGAATGAGCAAAAGGAGCTAGAGGCAAATGACAGCGAGCCCCAACAAACACTCACGTTGTTTACACAAGGAAGGCTTGCGGGACCCGATGTAAAGTGCCCCCCCCCCCCTACACAATTTTTTTTTTTTTTTTTTTTTTAGTGTACATTTTCTGTTTTTTTAAATTAAAATCTCCCGTTGCAAGCCTGATGAGCGGGAGCGAAACCGGTTGCTTCGCGCGTTTTAATATGTCTAGTAATATTAAGCTGAATACCTTTATAGCTATAATATATATATATATATATATATGTATATATATGTATATATATATATATATATATATATATATATATATCTGTAACTTTACAAATCAGGAGATCAGTCGAATCCGCTACCTTGGTTGCAACATTATGACCCCCAACATGGTTATTATTTTTGTTTAAATAATTTACCGTTCATGAGGGTTTTTTTTTAAAAAAGAAAAAAAAAAGGTGTTGGGAGACCAATTGACAAAAATCGCCTGAGGATACCGTAATTTTAACTGACCTCCTGATTTGTAAAGTTATATATATATATATATATATATATATATATATATATATAAAGTTAAAAGATCTACATGTATTTTTACTTTTATTTATTATTATTAAATACATAATTACATATATATACAGGGTGTCCATAAAGTTCGTGTGCAATTTAAAAAAAATTATAACTTTATTTGTATTTGAGATAGAAATAATCTGTAAAAAATGTTATAAAGTTTAATGTACCTAGTTTTAAGTGTAGCTAAAATAACTAATGTGATTTCAGGCATTACTGTAAATCAGTTGGCAAATGTTTTCCGTGAACTGCAAAATCGTATTACCCTTTGTATTGCTAATGATGGAGGACATGTGGAAACTTAAATAAAATTTCAATAAAACCTTAAAAAATATAGATCTACTTCTTTCTAATCCTTTTTACAAATTATTTCTATCGCAAATACAAATAAAGTTATAAATTTTTTAAAGTGCGCACGAACTTTATGGACACCCTATATATATATATATATATATATATATATATAGCTTCATTAGTTTTTTTTTAAAGCGTGAAGAGGTCATTTGATAAAAATCGCCTGAGGAGAGCATAAGGTTGAAACCAAGGTATCGGATTCAACTGACCTCCTGGTTTTTAAAGTTAAAAGCTGTACATGTTATTTTTTTTTCACAATTGTATTGAGCACATTTTAATACCACTGATTTCTGGTCTGATTCAACTCTGACCATTAACCTTTTATGTATTTTATATATATATATATATATATATATATATATATATATACGAATGGGTAAATATAATATTTCCAGCACATGAAAATATTTAGGCATGAAACTCAAAGTTGTACAATTAATGTAATATATATATATATATATATATATATATATATATATATATATATATATATATATATATATATGTAATGAAATGGACAAAGTCTGACAATTATTTTAATATATTTCTATGTTTATACATTCTTTTTATAGATACAAATATTTAAGTAAATGCTCTGTTTATAATAAACAGTATTAACAACATTTACCGGCCTGAATGTCCGAGAAATTGTCATAGAAAATATTCGTCCTGCGAAAGGAATATTTTCTATGAAAATTTCTCGGACATTGAGGAGGATAAATGTTGTTTAATACTGTGTATTATAAAACAGTGCATTTACTTTAATATTTGTATCTATAAAAAGAATATATATATACATAAAAATGTCTTAAATATATATATATAATGACATTTTATGTTTAACATAGTTTTTATAGATACAAGCAATTAAGTAAATGCTCTGTTTTGTAATAAACAGTATTAAATAACATTTACCGGCCTCAATGTCCGAGAAATTTTCATAGAAAATATACGTCTTCGAGAGGATTCGAACCTGTATCCTATACGGAACCGTCATATAGCCTAACGTGCCTTTTAACCGATTCGGCCACAGAGGATCGTTCGGTTGTCAATGTCGAATTTACTGCTTATAAACTTCAATCTTCCATGAATCTCTCACGTACATTCATAAATGCTCATGGCGTATCAAATGTAAACAAATGACGTCACACATTATGAAATGGACAAAATCCGCCAATTATTTAAAGACATTTTTATGTTTAACGTTCTTTTTTATAGATACAAGTATTTAAGTAAATGCTCTGTTTATAATAAACAGTTTTAAATAACATTTACCGGCCTGAATGTCCGAGAAATTTTCAAGAGCAGGATACAGGTTCGAATCGTGTCGAGGACGAATATTTTCTATGAAATGTCTCGGACATTCAGGCCGGTAAATGTTATTTAAAACTGTTTATTATAAACAGAGCATTTATTTAAATATTTGTATCTATAAAAACAATGTTAAACATAAAAATGTCTTTAAATAACTGTCGGACTTTGTCCATTTCATAATATATATATATATATATATATATATATATATATATATATATATATATATATATATATATATATATATATATACATACATACATATATATATATATATATATATATATATATATATATATATATATATATATATATATATATATATATATATCAATTATGTGGTGCGTGTTCAATTTATTTAACGCAAATCATTCATACGAAAAGCAGATAATGAAGTTAATGATATGGCAAAAATTACTCTCGCCAACAATATTTAATAATAAAATACAATTAACCTCGAATCTGTTAATGAATGGTATGATCCTTGTTTATAAATTCCGGTTTTATCAGGTCTTATTTTTGCTACTAGCTCAGCTTTCAATCGTTTCATACGATCATCATCAGGTAGGAAATTAGGTAAGTTTTTTAAATCCAGGTAATAACGAGACATCGAAAGTAGTGTTTTTTTATAAATGTGATATTGTTAACTGTAAGAATAATTTTGGAGCGTGCAGTCACGACGCTGAGGTTGAATTTTTAAAATTTTAAAATTGTTCGTTCTTGTACTAATATAGTAATATGAGAATTCTTTTGTAGAAGTAGGTTTTTTTAGTAAAGGTGGCATGAACTAAATTGTTCAATAAATAGAGTAATGTCACAGTTATTATCAGGAATTCGCACGTCGGATCGGTAATTTTAATATCAATTATGTTGTGCGGCTTCTTTCGGATTACACTTTATCTTTCGATGTCCTGTTATTACCTGGATGTAAAAAAAACTTACCTATTTCCCTACCTGAGGATGATCGTATGAAACGATTGAAAGCTAGTAATAAAAAAAGACCTGATAAAACCGGACTTTATAAACAAGGATCAAACCATTCATTAACGGATTCGAGGTTAATGTATTTTATTATTAAATATTGTTTGCGAGAGTGATTCTTGCCATATCATTAACTTCATTATCTGCTTTTCGTATGAATGATTTACGTCATATATATATATATATATATATATATATATATATATATATATATATATATATATATATATATATATTGTGTATTTAGGCAGCAATCCCACTTTTATACAAGCTTTATTGAAAAACGACTGACAATTTTATTTAATTTTTCATGTGTTCTCACAATTTTCTTCTTTTCAGGACGAATTTTTCCGAAATTGTCCAAATTGTTTGGATGTCCGAGTGATTTCGGTTATATTTTTAGCCATTATCAAGAATAAGTTTATTTACATTTTTAAATGCATATATGGATTGTTTTATATATGTATCTAGAGTTATAGGAATGTTTTATTTTCCAAACACGGTCAGCACATAGTGGCCGTGTTCATAGCTTATATTAGCACCTTCACACGATTCGGAGAGCTGTACGGATCGCCCGATGATTGTGCTGCCTTATCCCATATTGGCGATAATGAAACTTTTCATTGAGTAAAGGAGTTAGCAAAGTACCTTTAATATAAATCAACTGCGAGACAAAGTGGGCCCCGAAATACACCAATTCCTTTAGATTTAAGAAAGTGTTCAATCCTATTCCGTAGAGCAATATTCATACAAAAGTGGAGATGATAGCATAAATTAACAAAAAGGTAGACAAGTTCGTACGGATATTGTTTTGTCGTTGAGAGATTTCCAAAATCTACTAGAAATAGTCGATTTCGGGGTCGACTTTATCCCGTATCTGATTTACAGAAGTGGAAATTGCACACATTAATTATTAACATATATATATATATATATTTTAGAATTGGACATAGTCCGACAATTTATTTAAAGACATTTATATATATTATGTTTAACGTTCTTTTTATAGATACAAGTATTTAAGCAAATGCTCTGTTTTATAATAAACAGTATTAAATAACATTTACCGGCCTGAATGTCCGAGAAATTTTCATAGAAAATTTTCGCTCTCCGACAGGAATCGAACCTGTATCCTATACGGAACCATCATTTCGCGTGATGTGCCTTAACCTTTCGGCCACAGAGCAGCGTCTGGTTAGCAAGGTCGATTTTACTTTCTTTAAACTTAAATCTTCCATGAATCTCTTCTATTCATATCTGGTCTATGAAAATTTCTCGCCATATAACTAGCTTCAGTATTTGTTTTTCGTTTGAATGATTTACGTTATATATATATATATATATATATATATATATATATATATATATATATATATATATATATATATATATATATATATATATATATATATATATATATATATATATGTTTAAATACGCTCTATCCCTGATACTGTATACTTTCTTATCGCATACTTTAAAACTATATTTTAATATATATATATATATATATATATATATATATATATATATATATATATATATGGCTTTTGTGACACGTTTTATCCGTTTGGATTTCATCGGACTGGGCTTTGTTGACGTTGCCACGTCTACACATGCGCACGAAACGAGAGACGCGGGTAGTTTTAAAATATTTTAGAAGAATACTTGGCGGGGTAGGTAATGGCTGCTCCAGTTCCTGCTACGCAGTAACATCTTATTTAAGACGTTGCCTACTGAGAAAGACAATATTAAGAAAATGAAATATTGGACCTTGTCTGAACAGTAATATCGGCAAAAATAAACGCCAGCTGATATATTTAGAGACAGAATGCAAACATTATGAAAACGGATTTGTTGTCAAGCATAAATGGAGGAATAATGTACATCGATGTTGGAAAGTCTCAGACCGTGTGTCTGTAATACAAACTCGCTGTTGAAGAAAAAGAAACATACGAATGTCAACAAGAAGAATGGATCCAGAATGCCAAGCTAACAAAGCAAGTCATGGAGTTTTACTTTGAAAAGACTAACGTTCAAAAGTTCAGAGGTCATCCAAGAATCACCATAGTCACAACGCTGTACCGAGACATTCAAAGAACAAGGTAGAAAGATCCCACTTTTCCTTTGGAGAAATTTACAATCAAGGAAGATTCGCAAACTCTTAGAGGACAGAGAAAGCTGGCAAAATATTGTCGAATCAGTATACAATGTCACTGAAGATGAGAGAACATGTTAATTCATGACCTCAAATCGAAACAGTTTTGATGATGATGAATCTAAAAATATTTTCTGGATTTAAATAACCTGCAAAGGGTTGATAGGACGTAAAATATAACAAATCAATCAATAGAGATTTTTTTTTTATTCCAGTTCGATCATCGCTAGAGGTCAAAAGCTCGCTGATCTTCCTCTAAATTGTCAGCACTCAGGAATGTCAGAATTTCTTTTTTTCCTACCTGAAATTTAAATTTAAACTAAAAGGTTTGATTAATCGTTCATTTCCGGTCTGAGTCAGCTAACAGTGGAATGTCCGGTTTCGTCATATGTACCTGGGTGAACAGAAAGGTGAGGACCCACTTAAAAAAAAATATGGCTGTGACATAGCTGACGAGGAAGTTAGAGACCGCTTGATTTTGAATATACAATCAGCAGTAAGCCAGACCTGTCCCTGTGAAAGCAGTGAAGCAAAGAGAGGTGTCAAAGAAAAACACATTAAGGCAACAATATTTGATATACAGAGGCCATATCAAATTCATTCTTTTCGGTTTAACTCAATTGATAGCGTCCTGGGTATGACGGTAAACTACATCCGGGTCCTGGGTAAGACGATAAACTACGTCCAGCAGCAAGGCCTCAGATCATGAGGTTTTCAGGAGCGTGGAACCACCTCTTAATTGCTGGTGTTCCCCGGGGTGGTAGCACCTGTTAGGGTCCCAACTATGGTCAAATAGTTAACCCCAAAACTGGGGTAAAAACACTATGAAAGTGTAAAAATAGGTTTTAATACCAGAAATACGTCATGAAGAATTATTACCAGCAATAAATTTTCGAAGAAAAAATAAACTATTAACATTTTGAAACTATTACTATTTTGAAAAAAAATAAAAATATTGCCAACAATGTTTTTGGGAATATTACAAGCAAATACATTTTTGAGGAAAAAATATTACGAGAAATAGATTTTTGAAGGAAAAAATATTACCAGAAATAGATTTTTGAAGGAAAAAATATTACCAGAAATAGATTTTGAAGGAAAAAATATTACCAGAAATAGATTTTTGAAGGAAAAAATATTACCAGAAATAGATTTTGAAGGAAAAAATATTACCAGAAATAGATTTTGAAGGAAAAAATATTACCGGAAATAGATTTTGAAGGAAAAAATATTACCAGAAATAGATTTTTGAAGGAAAAAATATTACCAGAAATAGATTTTTGAAGGAAAAAATATTACCAGAAATAGATTTTGAAGGAAAAAATATTACCAGAAATAGATTTTTAACAAAACAAAATATTAGCAGTCAACATTAAATAACCCATTGACCAAATAATTTAAAAAAAAAAAATTACGAAAATAAAACCATCCAAGATTGTAAATTTCCTAAAAGAAACTGGATTGTCTTCAAAAATATGAGCAATTGAAAAATAGTTCAAATATATATGTATACATATACACCTTTTTCTTTCAAACTATCACTATGAATCTATTTCAAAAATTTTGTTGGCATTAAATGACCCACTGAGTTTTTGATATGCCATAAAACAAAGGAGCCAACCAACCAACTCAATTGTTAGAAGTATTAACTGGTATAAAGTGGTTTAAACTTGAAAGCTGTTATTTAAATAACTTAGAAGTTTCTGCAGTTTCGGTGAGATTAACAAGTTCAAAATATTGCCATAAGGTATACATATCAAGAAAGTATACGTGGCTTCTCATTATATATATATATATATATATATATATATATATATATATATATATATATATATATATATGTATATATATATATATATATATATATATATATATATATATATATATATATATATATGATCGACTCTCCCGTCGAATTCGACGTATGAGGGTCAGGCAGATCAGTTCCTAGAAACTGAAAGCCCGACACCGACACATGAGATACAGTGGTGAAGGCTTTGTGCAGGGCCATCCACACTTTTTGGAGGGACGAATACAGGGACCTGGTGCAGCGAATGCCACAAGGTCCCCAAACGACCCTCCGCAGGTTTTGAATTCAGAGTTGTCCTTCTCCTAGACCAGTTGCCATCCAAGGCCATAGAACCCAGTCTGTCCTGCTATTTACCCATAGTTGCAAGGAGAAGAGGATTCACACCTTTCCCAAAGGTATTATATATATATATATATATATATATATATATATATATATATATATATATATATTAATACATGTCTCATTAAATAATATAGATAAGCGTTGTCTATATATTTTATGCAAGTTTTTTTCATATAGTCTGATAATCTTAATAACATTATCATTAAATAATGAAAGCTCAGATCGGATTAAATAAAAAAAAGTATGTATCAATATTGTGATTTTCTTTCATTATTTAATGATAATGTTATTAAGATTATCAGACTATATGAAAAAAACTTGCATAAAATATATAGACAACGCTTATCTATATTATTTAATGAGACATGTATTAATGAAAAAATGCTGCCTAAATACACACAATATATATATATATATATACATATATATATAGTTTTTGTGACGCGTTTTATCCGTTAGGATTTCATCGGACTGGGCTTTGTTGACGTTGCCACGTCTACACATGCGCACGAAACGAGAGACGCGGGTAGTTTAAAAATATTTTAGAAGAATACTTGACGGGGTAGGTAATGGCTGCTCCAGTTCCTGCTAAGCAGTAACATCTTATTTAAGACGTTGCCTACTGAGAAAGACAATATTAAGAAAATGAAAAATTGGACCATGTCTGAACAGTAATATCGGCAAAAACAAACCCCAGCTGATATGTTTCGAGACAGAATGCAAACATTATGAAAACGGATTTGTTGTCAAGAGTAAATGGAGGAATAATGTACATCGATGTTGGAAAGTCTCAGACCGTGGGTCTGTAATACAAACTCGCTGTTGAAGAAAAAGAAACATACGTATGTCAACAAAGAGAATGGGTCCAGAATGCCAAGCTAACAAAGCAAGCCATACTTCCCCAGATGAACTAGTTAGCGCTCTAGTATATATTATTTAAAATACCATCTCTTTTTTAGAACGTAGGCGATCATAATTTAGTATTTCATGTTAAAAATGCACGTTTAATATATGCAACAGTGAAATGGAAATATCTCTCGGGAAAAAAAGATTAGCAACAAAGACGCTAACGAGCCTATTTCCAGACTAAGTTGAAGCGAGGCGATTTCGTAAGAGACAAAGGTAACTGAGTGCCTCACATGTGAGGCTTGAACAAATCTGACTACAATCTAATAAACGTAAGAGCAAATTTGAACTGATTAATTAAACGGTTCAATTTTCTCGGAAGCTAAATGCAGATAAATAATTTATTTGTACAGATTATTAAAACAACTAAGGGAAGTAATCACTCATAAATTTACTCACTTTAACTGATTTACCTCGCTACTACAGGTGGGACAGGAAATATAAAAATAGAAATACACATTGATAATTATTATATAATTTGATTATTATATATTGAGTTGTATCAAAAGTATTTTCAATTTTACAGCCCTTTACTCTAAAGTATATTTCATGTACAGATGGAAAGACTAGATTATTATTATTATTATGATTATTATTAATAATATTGACATTCAAAAATGTATATACAATGTCAAACGTTATCTTCTGTTTACTTAATACTTGGTCTTTTATTGCCCTCTCTCCTTAATAGTAGTTTTTCTCATATTCTCTAACACTCAGTAACCCCTTTGCGTCCTAGTGGCTTTATTGCCTTTAGTCTTCAAAAATTGAAATGCAATGTCAATCGTTGTTTCTGTCTTCTTAATTATTATTCTTTTATTGTCTTCTCTCCTTAATAGTAGTTTTTCTCGTATTCTCTAACACTCAGTAACCCCTTGCGTCCTAGTGGCTTTATTGCCTTTGATCTTCAAAAATTTAAATGCAATGTCAATCGTTATCTTCTGTCTTCTTAATACTTGTTCTTTTATTGTCCACTCTACTTAATAGTAGTTTTTCTCATATTCTCTAACACTCGGTAACCCCCTTGCCTCTTAGTGGCTTTATTGCCTTTGATCTTCAAAAATTTAAATGCAATGTCAATCGTTATCTTCTGTCTTCTTAATTCTTGTTCTTTTATTGTCCTCTCTCCTTAATAGTAGTTTTTCTCATATTCTTTAACACTCAGTAACCCCTTGAGTCTTAGTGGCTTTATTGCCTTTGATCTTTAAAAATTTAAGTGCAATGTCAATCCTTTTCTACTGTCTTCTTAATTCCTGTTCTCCCCTTAATAATATTTCCCTTTTCTTTTTTTCTTTTACACCCTGTAAGCCATTGTTTCTTAATTGTTCTTTCTGCTTTGAATGGGGTGGAAATGATAAAAGAAATTGAATATCACCCTGTCTCGCCCTACCTCAATAAACGTATTGAAGCTAATCCTACATTTGTGCCGACTTAAGGCCTTAAATTCCCTTCCCTGGGTGTGAAATGGAAATGGGAACAGGAAGGCTTGTCTTAGCGAAATAACTGGACTATTTCCTCATACTGCATGAGTAGGTTTTAACTCTCCAATGGTCGACGCCTTTCTGAATTTCATGCTTGAAATTCTTCTTTTTTTTCTTTTTTTACGGTTGACGTTCTTCCTTTGCAAGTCCCGAGAGCCACTCGATGTAGAGGTTTACAGAGTAAGAGGCACAGTTTTTTGCGAATATGAGAGGAAGATGACGATTAGCTCTAGATATGAAGTGATTAAGATAGTATTATTCAGGGGAGCATCCTCTCGGGAGTCGGTTCAACAAAATAGCTTTTCGCGTGAAGAAGCTGCTTTTCTTAAATTGGACTATTCGAGCAAATTTGAGTATAACGACGAAGTACTAATTTGACTACTAAACGAGAGAAAGAGATAGAGAGAGAGGCAGGGAGCAAATTTGACTAAAACGATGAAGTAGTAATCTGACTCCTAATCGTCCCTCTGCCGAAAAATTCCCATGTCAAATCGGCTATGTCGAATTAGCGACGCCAAATCGGCTACACCAGAACGTCCCATTCCCTAGGTTAACTGTATACCCTTAACATCTCCGCCTAAGCGCTGAAATTTTATTTTCTAATCTATTCATTTATTTATTTATTTTACTTTTTTTTCAATGGGAGTAGATACGTCTGCCTATTGCCATGCCATATTCTTTCGTAATCTTTTGAACAGGAGTAGAGGTTTATCCTTTGTTTCCTCTTCAGGATTGGGTTTCAGTTTCTTTCTTAAGCCTTAATAAGGATGTCTGGCATGAAACTTTAGAGATATGACTTTCTGGGAGCTACGAGTCTTCATACTGAGGGTACTGGTTGTTGGAGTTTTTGGGTACCTTGGTATACTAGTGAGTCAACCAAAATGAGCTGACTCATTTTATAGTTCACCAATAGAAGAGTTAACCAATCAGAAGTCTCAAAATATTCAATCCGACGTGTATAAAGGCGGCCATGTTATTTTCCGGAATATTCACTGCCAGCCTTTGATATCGAAGACTGAAGAATTACGGAACAGCTGCTGGTGGTATTGGCGATATAGTGAGATTCAGTAGAGTGTCTGACTCGTGAGTGTTAATCTTTAACGTTGTTTCATTGAACAGATTACGTACTGCGCTGGATTCTATATTCATAGACAATGGTGAACATGGTCAACAGTGGTTTGGTAGTTTTCCGGTTGAGGCATCTCAACAGGCCCGAAAACTTACTGAATGTTTCGGCAGACGACCAGCTACTTTTCAATGTCGAGGCTCGCGGTATGTCGAAAATAGAATTAATGCTCATCTGGACTTGTACAAATACTCTCTTAAACTGTTCTCGAGAAAATAATCACATGATTAGGAACAAGTTAGACAAAAAAAAGTATGAACATTTTGAAGATTAAACTGAATTCTATATCGGTAACTTATTTTTTATCATTATTTTGGGTATTTTCTGTTTAAATATGTTTATTATCCATTTCATTGTTTCTGTTTAACTGCAAGTTTTTTTTTAAATCATTTCACCCCAAGCAAGGCGAGAGTGCTACTAGCACGCAAAGGGGCTACAGAGAGTGAGAGCAAATCTACAAATCAACCATTCGTCCTTGCATGGAATACTGTTGCCATATAAGGTCTGGTGCCCCCGCTGTTCATCTCGAGGTCCTTGACAAAATTCAGAGACGTATATGCAATGTGGTTGGTCCTGATCTGGCATCTCGTCTACAGCCACCTTCTCACAGACATGCTGTGGCTTCTCTCTGCCTTTTCTACAAGTATTTTCATGGCAACTGCTCCAACGAGCTACTTCCCTGGTTCCCAAACTGCATGAATTTAAGCATGTTACTAAGTTGGAAATTCGGTCCCACCCTTTCACTGTCGAAATGACTAAATGTAACAATATCTTCTACTCCAACAGCTTCTTCTCTCGCACCTCCCGACAGTGGAACTCCCTTCCGGTTACTTGCTTCCCTGATAGCTATAATCTTCAAATATTCAAATGTAATGTCAATCGACATCTTCTGATGCATTAATCTTGATCCCCGGCCTTCTCTTTATCCTATCCTCAAACACCCCTCTTTAATCTTGCTATCACTCTCTGTAACCCATTGCGAGCTAGTGGCTCTCCTGCCTTGCTTGGGGCGAATTGCCTAAAAAAAGAGTAAAGAATATGTTTGGGGAAATGATGTAGAGAAGGCCGGGAATCGGGATCAAGGCATTAGAAGATGTCGATTGACATTACATTTGAATATTTGAAGATTATAGCTATCAGGGAAGCAAGTAACCGGAAGGGAATTCCACTGTCGTGAAGTGCGAGATAAGACGCTGTTGGAGTAGTAGACGAGGTTACATTTAACAGTTTCGACAGTCAAAAGGTGAGACCAAGATGCCAACCTAGTAACACGTTTTAATTCATGCAGTTTGGGAACCAGTGAAAGTAGCTCGTCGGAGCACTTGCCGTGAAAATACTAGTAGAAAAGACAGAGGGAAGCCACATCACGTCTGTGAGAAAGTGACTGTCGACGAGATGCCAGATCAGGACCTATCACATTGCATATCCGTCTCTGGATTTTGTCAAGGACCTCGAGATGAACAGCAGGGGCACCAGACCTTATATGGCAACAGTATTCAATGCAAGGACGAATGGTTGATTTGTAGATTTGAAAGATGGACTCAAGCGAGAAAAAAACCTTCTGGAGCGTCACAGGGAACCAACTTTCCTTGTGGTAGATGAAGCTATTGATTCAATGTAGTTGTTCCACCTCAGGTCAGTGGAAAGCGTGAGACCACGAGGCGCAGAGTTGGACATCAGCCATTCTGATGGGAGGCAGGTAGGGCTCTCCGTGGTGGGTGAATGAGAGCAGTTTCGTTTTGGAACCATTAAAGTTTACAAGCCATTTCCTGTCACAATCAATCACAGATTGCAGGTGCTTTTCGTGACCAACGGCCAGATTAGTTTTATCAGCGATGCCGAAAATGTATTATTCACTTGACACTTGGTTAGCCTGTTTAGTTTCATAGTCATTCTTTGATCCCGAATTCATCATTCACTTGTGGATGATTCAAACTTCACAGAATCATTATTACATTTATAATTAATAAAATTCAAGACAATGCTGATAGTAATAATAAAGAATTTTTAAAAAAAAAATGTTTTTAAATTACAGCTGCAATACCAAAAATTTCAGATTTGAAAAAAATAGTGAAGTGTTGCGCATGGAGAATCTGCGCTGATAAACAATCGAATTATATCGGGGATTTTTCAGTGCTATGGCATCAAGGTTTCATCATTTTACAGTTGAAATAGTTAGATGAAACCGTAAGTTCTGTGCTAATAGTTTCTTCTTTCGTAAATCTCGCTCGTGGAACTCTCTTCCGTCTTCTTGCTTTCCAGACAACTTTTGTCGTCAAAATTTTTAAATGCAATGTCAATCGTTATCTTCTGTCTTCTTAATTCTTGTTCTTTTATTACCCTTAATAGTAGTTTTTTCTCATATTCTCTAACACTCAATAACCCCCTTGAGTTTTAGTGGCTTTATTGCCTTTGATCTTCAAAAATTTAAATGCAATGTCAATCGTTATCTTCCCTAATTCTTGTTCTTTTATTGTCCTCTCTCCTTAATAGTAGTTTTTCTCATATTCTCTAACACTCAATAACCCCCCTTGAGTCTTAGTGGCTTTATTGCCTTTGATCTTCAAAAATTTAAATACAATGTCAATCGTTATCTTCCCTAATTTTTGTTCTTTTATTGTCCTCTCTCCTTAATAGTAATTTTTCTCATATTCCCTAACACTCAGTAACCCCTTGCGTCCTAGTGGCTTTATTGCCTTTGATCTTCAAAAATTTAAATGCAATGTGAATCGTTATCTTCTGCCTTCTTAATACTTGTTCTTTTATTTTCCTCTCTCCTTAATAGTAATTTTTCTCAGATTCTCTAAGACTCAGTAACCCCCCCCCCCTTGCGTCTTAGTGGCTTTATTGCCTTGCTTGGGGTGAAATGGTTATGTCCATTAGAATCTCATGTTAATGTAGTTTCTATCTTTGGAGAGTTTGTCTACCTGACCAAACCATTTCATGTAGATTTCTCAAATTTGGTACGCCTATTTTCTGGGTCCTAGGAAATGTTTTGATGAAGTTCTCCTCACCAAAATCGATCTTGCATATTTATTTACTTCAGACCCTTTCCCTACCATCCTAACTTAGCTTCCCTGGACCTTTTCTGTAAATTCTTTCATGGTAATTGTTCTGATGAACTTTCCTCTATGATTCCTAGTCATCAAGAATTTAAGCGCAGTACTTGATTGGCGGGAAGGTCTCATCATTTTACAGTTGAAATGGCGAGATGGAACCGTAAGTTCTATCCTAACAGTTCTTTGATTCTTTTTTCTTTCAATTCTAGTCCGTTCTTTCTTTCTTTCTTTCTTTCTTTCTTTCTTTCCATTCTAGTACATTCTTTCTTTCTTTCTTTCTTAGCCCGTTCTTTATTTCTTTCATTCTTTCTATTCTATTTATTTATTGTTCCTTTATTTTCTTCTCTCTTTCTATTATTGTCCTTTCTTTCTTTTTTGGTTTTTATTTCATTCTTTGCTTCTTTTTTCTTTCAATTCTAGTCCGTTCTTTCTCTCTTTCTTTCTTTCTATTCAAGTCTATTCTTTCTTTCCAGTAGATCTTCTTTCTTTCTTTCTTTCTTTCTTTCTATGCGTTCCTTTCCATTCTCGTCATTTATTTGTATCTTTCTCTTTCTTCTTTGTTCATTCTTTCTTTCTATAAACATTAACTGAAGAATTATAAGTCATCAGAATATGAATATCAGCAAACCGTGAATTTTTTACGTTTCACTGTGACGTGTGAGGCCATTTTGTTTTTCTCTAGAATCTATCTTTAATATTTATAAGTCTACCCTTCGCCTTTTCTTTGAATATTGCTGTCACATCTGGTCTGGTGTTTCTGCAATATATTTAGAGATTCTTGATAAAATTCAAAGAAGAATCAGCAATGTTATTTGTCCTGACCTGGCATCCCGGCTTAATCTAGCTCCCCTGTGCCTTTTCCATAAATACTTTCATCGTAATTTGGTCAGATGACCTTCCCTATGTGATACCTAGACATCATGAATTTAAGCGCAGTACTAGATTGGCGGGAAGGTCTCAACGTTTTACATTTGAAATAGCTAGATGGAACCGTAAGTTCTATGCGAATGGTTTCTTCTCTTTCACCTCTCGACACATGTAGTATGGTGCTCCTGTTGTGTATTTAGAGATATTTGATAAAATCGAAAAAAATTGATTTTTTACGCTTCGCGCACAAATCAAAGGCAAAATTTAATGTCTGTAAAAAAACAGCGTCCAATCAATTTAGAGTATTGAAATCTAACGCAAAAGATTATTAGAATTATAAAAAAAATTATCGTATATCATTGTTATGATGGTCCATGGAAAAGGTTCCTTGATTCTAAGATTGAGAACGCAAAAAGGGCCCTTTAAACTTAAATTGCTCTAACTGAACGGCAAAAATGCCCTGTAATGAATGACCCGATCAAAGACGGGTTATACTGCTAGTATGAACTATTCACCAATATTTTATTTTATATGAACAGTACTTAATGGAAAACACTCAATTTCAGTGATAGAGCTAACATATTCAGTTGCATGGATATGAGTTTATCTGATGATCGCAAAAGCGTGAAACCTAGGGTCACAAACTCATATCCATACAACTGAATCTCTATCTATAAAAGGCAGGATGTGTGTGTGTGTGTGTGTGTGTGTGTGTGTGTGTGTGTGTGTGTGTGTGTGTGTAACGAATGCACGGCCACAATTTCGACGGATTTGCACCAAAGTTTACATGCACATGCTTCACGTTATCGAGAAGACCAAGACAGACTTTGCATTTCCCAACTCCCATCGATAGTGGAAATAATCGATTTTTTCATGCTTCTACGGAAGTTTTTATGTAGTTTGCGGCCATTTTCTACTGGCCAGATTGGGAGCCTATAGCTGGCTGCCACGAATAGGCAGGAAGATTCTATTGGCCAGCGTGAGAGCCAACAGCTGACTGACACGAATGTTAACTAGCATGCTAGCATGCAAAAAATCGATAGCTGCATTCGTCACAAGCGGGAAAAATTTAAATCTGCATGGCACTTTACTCCAACTGACTCATTCGCTTGCTTAAACTCAACGTTGATTCTGATTCCACAGAACTGGGTTGGGTGTGAAAAAGTATTTGTTGCTAACATTCTTTTTTCATTCGGTTTTTCCAGTTACGAGTCCTTTTTTTAAAGCTGATCGTTTTGTGTTCATTTTCTTTAGTTCTTTTTTCATAGCAGATTTAATGTTTAGTATAGAGCTTAGAAAAATTCGCAGTGTGAGATAGGCAAGAAGTAAGGCATGTAGCAACATCAGCACGGCAAAGGGCACTCCGTTAAAGGCAAGGAAGGGCAAAAATATTTTAAGTCAAGTGATAGCGATTGCTGTATGAGTTGTATGATTTTTGAATCAAGCACGGGCAACGCCGGACCATGCTGCTAGTATATATATAATTATTTAAATGTGTGTTTGTGTGTGTGTGTGATTAGATGTTTTTGATGCATTTCCACAGTTTTCATCCGATTTTGATGAATTTCTTTTGGTTAGATAGTCTTCAGTGCCGGTTTTGAGTCCAAATTGTTGACGACAATGGCTCTCCACTACTTCCTGTCCATTATAACTCTCAGCAACATTACAACTATTACTATCTGTTTTTGGATATATATCTTTCATAAAAACTTTAATAAAAATAAATAGCTTAAATTATTACATTAATATTATTTATTATTATACAGTTCTCTTTTCAGAGTCACCCCCCATTCAAACTGTTAAGCCCCCATTTGGGGATGTGCCTCAGTTGCACCCAATTGTTGTTACTAATATTGATTTTCGGGCGGGCTGATTTTAAACTTAAATTGCTCCAACTGAACGGTAAAAATACCCTGTAATGAAAGACCCGGGCAAAGACGGGTTATACTGCTAGTAAAATATCGCTATAATAAAAATGAATTTAAAGATTCACACGTGAAAACCTTTTAATAATAGTAAGGATTGTGCCATCATTTCTTATAGCAAGGGTAAACTTATTGTTACAAGATTCTATTGGTCCAAATCGGGATCGGTTTTCAGTTGTTATGAAGTAATAAACTGAGCCCCGTACAGAATTACTACATATTGAAATAATAATTGAAAAAATATATTTCAAGAATCACATGCGAAAAACTTCAAGTAATAATAGTAAGAACTTAACAAGGGTAAAAAATATTACCGGTTTTTTTCCGGGCCGGTTAAAATCGACGCCGGGGCTATTTTGCCGGTAAATAGGAATAGTGTTTTAGAACAACGAATATATTCATTATTTACATTATTCTTTATCGGCATGTTTATCACAACGTTTCGGCCGTTGTACGCTCCGGCCTTCTTCAGGTGGTTGGAATGTTGCACTGAACCCTTTATTTCGCTCACTGGGGTAGACTGTTCTAGTTCCACGTGCCATGTTTTAATGGATGTCAGTTATCAGTTATCTCCTGTTAATTCCCCTCTGAAAGTTCTCCGCTGCCTTAACCGGGTATTGAACTTACACTCTTGGGGTCCTGTCACTGTCTCTATCCAACACCTTTATCCACTGTGCCATGTGTAGCTGAGGAAGAAGGCCGGAGCGTACAACGGCAGAAACGTTGTGATAAACATGGCGATAAAGATGAGGACAATAGTTCGAATTATGTAAATAATGTACATAATACCTCATCTCAGAAATATAGAGATACTGAAAGGCCGAAACGTTGTAATAAATATGGCGACAAAGATGAGGACAATAGTCCGAATAATGTAAATAGTTTACATAATACCTCATCTCAGAAATATAGACAGATACTGAAAGGCCGAAACGTTGTAATAAATATGGCGACAAAGATGAGGACAATAGTCCGAATAATGTAAATAATGTACATAATACCTCATCTCAGAAATATAGGCAGATACTGAAAGGCCGAAACGTTGTAATAAATATGGCGACAAAGATGAGGACAATAGTCCGAATAATGTAAATAGTGTACATAATACCTCATCTCATAAATATAGACAGATAAGAATATATTATATTTGAGATCGTCTGCACAGTGGTTGTGTGATCTGTGTAGGCAGTACTTAATGTACTATGGATTCTGTGGTCTGTTACTGTTGTCTTCAGTGGGTGCACTGAAGGATGTTAGCAAGAGAACAATGCCCAGTGGCGACTCTTGGATTTGCAGAGATTGTTATGCTTGAAATGCTTAAAATATTCAGAAATTTATATTCGGGCGTAGCAGCAAAATTGTCCAGATCAGATAAACGGCAAAATTGTCCATCCCACAAAATCTTTAATATCTAAAAAAACAAAAAACAAAACTAAACAAATGGAGTTTCTTTTCAGATAAGCCACCTTGACATAGAAAGGGAACGGGCTAAAATTGTTTCGTGTCAGACCCACTATTTTCCAAATGAGCAATAGCAAGAGGAAAAAAGATCATTCAGGCCTTTCATCTTCAAAGTCCATTCAAGAACCATCAAGAGAGAATAATTTTTTTAAAAAAAGGAACAGTAGAGAGAAAAGCTGGATCAGGAGGTCACAACAGGAAGGTGGATCATCACTTCAACTACGAGCTAAAGAGATCAATTAGAAAAGATCCAACTCAATTCATAAGACGCCTGGCAGTGAAAAAAGACTTGAAAAAGAAATCGTACGTAAAACGTGTAGGGCACATTGACAGGACAGAAAGATAGAAGGTTAGAGAGGACGAAGATCATCTTGAATAAGTTTGAAAATGATCCTGGAATAATGTATATATATATATATATATATATATATGAAGAAATATAGTCTTAAAGTGTGCTATATTTTATAGAATAAAAAATAAGGAACAAAATCAATAAATAAAGTAAATAATAAACAAATTAGCAAACTATTATGACCAAAATATTAGACTATAAAAAATCAAACTACAACAATCAACCCCCAAATCCAACAAATAGCTTTAATTATCTTCCCAAACAAAAACAAAACTATTAAATAAGCTATATAAACAAATTTTTATTACGTTAATAAAAACACCGACCAAAATAAAAAATAAATAAATATATAAGATAAAAAAAAAATTAAATAAAAACAAGCAAAATAATTTGATACAAATAAATAAATAAACAAATAAACGACTTCCGGTAAAATAACCACCAAAATAGATTACCCACAATGCACCACGGACCCGTATATATAAATAGCCGAGAAAAATAACAGCATTCGTGGCCTGACGATTGCATCTAGCATGAAACCGACTGTCGCCTCTAAGTGATGACTTCTATGTTCACTTTTATATATATATATATATATATATATATATATATATATATATAACATGTTCATCATTAATTAATCATACCTAAGGATTGGAAGCTCATGAAGGATGAAATAATGTTCACACACACACACACACACACACACACACACACACAAACACACATACGCATATATATATATATATATATATATATATATATATATATATATATCCTTATATATATCCGATCCTTAGCTATGATTAATTAATGATGATCATGTTATTTTCGTTTATGATCGATTTCATCACAATTCTTCTGTTAAGCTTGGAGAGAAATTAAAAATTCTCATTGCTCAAAGGAGAGCCCAATAGTGTTATATAAACCTCGGAGAATTCCAGTAATATATCTTTAATCATTTCTAAGATACAACGGTTCAAATCTTAATCTAACAATTAGAACATTTTGCTGTTACACGATCTGGACAATTTTCCTTTTACACCCAGTATCTGTCTGTATTTCTGATATGAGGTATTATGTACACTATTTACATTATTCTGACTATTGTCCTCATCTTTGTTGCCATATTTATCACAAAGTTTCGGCCGTTGTACGCCCCTGCCTTCTTCAGGTGGTTGGAATGTCGAACCTAAGGACACATGGCACAGTGGATAAGGGCGTTGGTTAGATCCAGTGACAGAACACAAAGAGTTGCGATGTTCAATACCTGGTTAAGGCAGTGGAGAATTTGGAGAGGGGAAATTAACAGGAGATAACTGATAACTGACATCCATTAAACATGGCACGTGGAACTAGAACAGTCTACCCCAGTGAGCGAAATAAAGGGTTCAGTTCGACATTCCAACCACCTGAAGAAGGCAGGAGCGTAAAACGGCCCGAAATATGGCAACAAAGATGAGGATGATAGCCCGAATAATCTAAATAGTTTACACCTGGTATATTTGATGAAATTAACTTCTGATTTTATTTTGAACATTAACTACAGGGGTGTTTAGAGCCAGTTACGCTCATAACTATAAGTTTGAAAATGATCCTGTAATTATATATATATATATATATATATATATATATATATATATATATATATTACGCGAATCATTCATACGAAAAGCAGATAATGAAGTTAATGATATGGCAAGAATCACTCTCGCAAACAATATCTTACGATGTCCTGTTATTACCTGGATGTAAAAAACTTACCTATTTCCCTACCTGAGGATGATCGTATGAAACGATTGAAAGCTAGTAGTAAAAAAAGACCTGATAAAACCTGAATTTATAAACAAGGATCATACCATTCATTAACGGATTCGAGGTTAATGTATTTTATTATTAAAAATTGTTTGCGAGAGGGATTCTTGCCATATCATTAACTTCATTATCTGCTTTTCGTATGAATGATTCGCGTAATATAAATTGAACCCGCACCACATAATTGATATATATATATATATATATATATATATATATATATATATATATATATATAGGAACTTTATTTCAGTCTTCCTGAGCGTCCGATCATTAGCTACGTAATTAATGATGAATTTGTCATTTGCGTCTATGATTGATTTCATCACGATTCTTCCGTTAAGCTTGGAGAGTAATTACACATTCTCATTGCTCAAAGTAGAGCCCAATAGTGTTATTAAAAAAAACTCGGAGAATTCCAGTAAGATATCTTTAATCATTTCTAAGTTATAATGGTTTAAAACTTAATCTAACAAACGGACAATTTTGCTGTTACATGATTTGGACAATTTTGCTGTTACACCTGGTATATTTCTTTCAATTGATCATGAAATCAAATAAACTTCTGTATTAAATCTTATTTTGATGAGTAGCCCTGGATAATTATCTCGGAGAAGGAATATAATCTTTTTGCACTGACTTGTTTAACTGAGGATTGAATACTGCTATGACGACTGACTGTCGAGTTAAGTTTTGTTTGTTGTATGCCAGACCCCCACATCACAACACCTGCCTTCATAATAATAAAAAAAAAATTAACGGCAAAATAGCCTGGGGATCTATTTTACCCTGACCGGTGAAAAAAGCTTAAAAGCGTGTTTAGCTATTTTCAGTGATACTGGCAAAATCGTGGCCGGACATTTGGCCGACGGACATTTGGCCGACGGACATTTGGCCGACGGACATTTGGCCGACAGATATTTCACCAAAAAAGTACAAGTAAAAATAGTCACAAGCAATACTTTAAGTATTTTAATTATTAGTATTATAAGGTGGAATAGGACTAATAATTACCACTGAATTTCATGTGATTAAATTACTAAATCTAAGTTTAAACTTAAAAGTTTTCTTATCTCAATATTTATTTATTGAAATTAGTATTTTAAAAATTATTTGAGTGTATTTGGGTAAAGAGTATCACCTAATTATTTAAATTCGTATTTAACAGTAAGATAAAAGTTAGTTCATCCCTTTACGATAATGATTATTAAAAGTGAAATTGAAAGATCTTTCATATCCTAAAATTTTAAGAGTTTTGCTGTAGTAAAATGTACTTTTTCTCAAAATACTTATCATATTACAGTAATATTTGAAGGAAAATATAATATATACAGAATAGATTTTTTAAAAAGCCTGTCGAAAGAAGAAAAACAGGAGAAATTATAAATTAGTACAGTAAATAAATATAAAATTTCTCGTTTTTTTACAGGCTTTTTTTAAAAATCTATTCTGTGTATATTATATTTTACTTCAAATATTACTGTAAGATGATAAGTAATTTTGAGAAAAATCACATTTTACTACAGCAAAAATCTTAAAATTTTAGGATATGAAAGATCTTTTAATTTCGTTTTTAATGATCATTATCTTAAAGGGACGAACTAACTTTTATATTTCCAATTCCCTTTTATGTAGCATATATATATACAACCACCCGGCTCTCCAGAAGATTGACTCTGCATTTAAATAATACTAGCTCCATTAAACAACATATTAAGTCACATACTGTTTCCCTTACGCAATCTGATATACGTAAAATACTTGTAGAAAATACTAAAATTATAGATAAACATACAGACATTAGACGCCTTAAAATCTTAGAGGCATTACATATTAAAAGAAAAAGACCTCTTATTAATCGTATAGATTATAATATATCTGGTAATATATTGCAATGTTTATAATATATTTAAATTTTGTAGCGTATTCTTCGATCTTTTGGCTTGTGTATTGGAAATCTTTTTCACGCTGTCACATGATAAAAATCTACGCCATGCACGTGATATAACACCATCGCGTCTTTTGAATTTAAAAGGAATTTAACGTTTTTAGTTTGTAAAAAAGTAGCAACATGATTACGCTACAAGATAATTGGCAAATGTTTGTTTAAAAAAAAAAAAAAAAAAAAGAATTTTGACTAAAATATTGACCCTGAAGATGAACAATGATGTTCGAAAGCGCTAGGTCATCGTATGAACAATACATATTTCGAAACTATTTTCAAATAAAAAGTCTCATTAGAGAATATGAGAAAATTCAAAAGATAATATGTAAGACTATGTTGTCTTTAACATTCAACACTACATGTTTGAAAGAAAAGTTGCTGCCAAATTACACACACACACACACATATATATATATATATATATATATATATATATATATATATATATATATACATATACATATATATATATGTGTGGAGTTTTGCTGCCATATATGGTCTGGAGCCCCTGCTGTTTGCCTCGGGGTTAAGATAAGATCCAGAGGCGGATAGGCAACGTGATTGGCCCTGATCTGTCATCTCGTCTGCAGTCGCTCTCTCACAGACGAGATGTTGCCTCGCTCTGCCTTTTTTACAAGTACTTCCACGGTAATTGCTCTGAGGAGTTGCGTTCGCTTGTCCCCAGGCCTCGTGAATTTAAACGCCCCACCAGGCTGGCATCCCGCTCCCACCCCTACACCGTGGAAACTGTTAGATGTAGACGTCTCTTCTACTCCAATAGCTTCATGTCTCGCACATCTCGCCTATGGAACTCCCTTCCCTATTACTGTTTCCCTGACAAATACAATCTCCAACGGTTTAAGTGTAGCGTCAATCGACATCTCCAGTTGCCTTGATCTATCCGCTTCCCTTCTCCACATCCTTTCATTTCTCATTCCTATCTGCTCTCGCTCCGGATCTTTTGTGGCCCCCTTGCCTTGATCGACCCACTGGCTTTCTCTTTCTCCACATCCCCTCCCTTGCCACTCCTATCTGCTCTTCCTCCAACCCTTCTTTAACCCCTTGCGTGATAGTGGCCTCCAGCCTTGCTTGGAGTGATATAATTAAAAAAATATATATATATATATATATAGGGTGTCCATAAAGTTCGTGTGCACTTTAAAAAATTTATAACTGTATTTGCGATAGAAATAATCTGTAAAAAATGTTATAAAGTTTAATGTACCTAGTTTTAAGTATAGCTAAAATAACTAATGTGATTTCAGGCATTACTGTAAATCAGTTGGCAAATGTTTTCCGTGAACTGCAAAATCGTATTACCCTTTGTATTGCTAATGATGGAGGACATGTGGAAACTTAAATAAAATTTCAATAAAACCTTAAAAAATATAGATTTACTTCTTTCTAATCCTTTTTACAAATTATTTCTATCGCAATTACAAATAAAGTTATAATTTTTTGGAAGTGCACACGAACTTTATGGACACCCAGTATATATATATATATATATATATATATATATATATATATATATATATATATATATATATATATATATATATATATATAGTTAAATTCCCAGATCAACTCTGTGGACAAGACATATTGGTATAAAATGACAATTGGAAAAATCTTGGATTTTGCCGACGCGTTTCGTCTTCCGACTTTTTCAAGGCAAAAATGAAATCGAAATATCTCTGTTGTTACATTAAAATCCAAATTTAAAAACATAGACGCTTCTGTTCAAGCCTTTTTTTCTGGTTAATGTAAATTATATTTATAGTAAGAGATTTTTTTTTTTTTTTTTCCCATGTCGACAATATAGTTAAATTCCCAGATCAACTCTGTGGACAAAACATATTGGTATAAAATGACAAAAAAAAAAAATCTCTTACTATAAATATAATTTACATTAACCAGAAAAAAAGGCTTGGACAGAAGCGTCTATGTTTTTAAATTTGGATTTTAATGTAACAACAGAGATATTTCGATTTCATTTTTGCCTTGAAAAAGTCGGAAGACGAAACGCGTCGGCAAAATCCAAGATTTTTCCAATTGTCATTTTATACCATATATATATATATATATATATATATATATATATATATATATATATATATATATATATATGGCATATATATATGTGGCATATATATATGTGGCATATTACGATAAAGAGTGTGATATGTATGTAAATACGCCACTACATTTTCGACTAAATGTCCAAGTACCGGCAAAATAGCCTGTTCCTATTAATAAAACAATTGGGGAAATATATTTAAAGATTAACATATGGACAATTTTTAATATTATTCAGGGCTTTATTATATTGAAATATACTATCAGTTTTTGCAACTGGGTAAGTTAGTATTAATATATGATTCTGCTGGTCATCAAGTGAGGAGTCGGTTTTTGTTTTATTGGTGACGTAAATGGCGCAGCAACTCGTATGAGAGAATGCCAGTCTAATAGGGTGGCTATCTAATCCCCATTGCAGACGCGGGCTCAGACACATTTTGTGTTTGTTCAACACCCACATATATATATACTTTATGTTTATACTGCAACTATGCTGAGCAGACCTTAGTTAGAGTTTCTGGAAGAGAGCTCGTCATCTAGCATGATCAGCAGTTTTAGCAAGGCCAGCACGCTCAAACACTCAGTCACAATGACTTGTGATTTCATGCTAGCACAATCACCGACGGCCACCAAAGGGTTCCGTCTATCCAATTTCACTCACAAGACTTGAGTCAACCCGTGATATGGTTTTCAGACACTTTCTAAAGGTGGGACCTCCGTCTGCAGACCGATAACAGAATATATCACAAATCGACCATGGTAAGATTCGAACCCGGGTCTCATGGTCAGAAAGCGAACGTTCTAACCACTCGGCCACGTGGTAATTAAGTAATAAATGATTAAGTAATAACATAATCCCGTCCACAGAGATACTAAAGTATTTACCAGATTTCCCTCCAAGTCAGGATGCGACACGTGGTCCGTTATTTAACGTGGGAAACCCGAACGCGTACACTCAGGCCAATGGTCAAACATCGGTCTGTCTGTTTCCCATCCCCCGCTTGCGTGGGCTCCGACGCCAACTTGTTTTAGCTGGTCATGATCTGCCGGAACAGGTACTACAACAGCATCATCTCATCTCTATTTACCAACCTCACCACAAGGCAAGATGTGACACAAGGCCAGTCTTTAACGTGGAGCGTTCCGAGCCCGTAGGCTCAGGTCAACATTGCCCGTAGACCCCCTATACAGGGGGTTGGGTTCGTCTACTTCACCAAACGAAACTGCCCTTCGGCATAGCCTCGTCTGGGTTGCTCTCCGCCCGGAGACAGAGAGTTCAACAAAAGAGGAAGAGAAAGAGAATGCCTCCTTTTCGTCCTCATCTCCCCGATACAGAAATACTTTATATCAGTATAATGGGAAAATACATTTAAAAGATTCACGGGAAACACGCTTTTCATCTCGACTGGGTCAGCCTTATTTATTTCCCATGCCCGTATGTTATATATATTTTTTTCTCTTTCCTCATATCCTTTAAGGAGATAGCCTCTTGATATTGTCCAAGGGCAGAATACAGCGGCTTCTTTCTTTTTTTCGAAGGGTTGGACGGGTCCTACTAACATCATTTACTTTTAATTATGCTTTGTTTTGATATTCAGTTTGTTTTGGGATTCACCCCTCCCCTTACATGATCATTAATCCGAGATATATATATATAAATTGTAAATAATATTATCTTCTTGGGATATGTTTTTATAGGCCTCCCAACTGAGAG
>OZ038508.1:87106359-87118859 GCA_964036315.1 Acanthosepion esculentum | reverse complement strand
AAGTGTTCCGTTTAACAATACCAGGATATTCAAATAGTGAGCAAGCAGATACGATTTTTACATACGGCAACGTGAATGATAATATATATATATATATATATATATACATATATATATATATATATATATATATATATATATATATATATATACATATATATTATCATTCACACACTTGTATATATATATATATATATATATATATATATATATATATATATATATATATATATATATTTATATATAGCATAATGAGAAGCCACGTATACTTTCTTGATATGTAATATATGGATAAAATAACTGAAAAAAAACTTTGGTTGTTTTTTTTGTGAAAGTAATTATTTCTATGTTTATATATATGTATATTTAATATTTCAGACCACCTCGGTCCTTCCTCAGAAATTAATTGAATTACTACTGTATTACTGTATTTGGCAGTTTGTTTACAACATAACTACTTTCCATCACCATCGAGATAATCCTCATCATATATATATATATATATATATATATATATATATATATATATATATATATATATGAATGTCCTAACGATATATAATTTTGCATATTTTTATATTTGAACAAACAGTAAATAATAGAAAATTAGTATGACGAATTGGAAAATTTTTTTGAAAAAGAAAATTCTTTCAAAAATATTGTTTAAAAAATATTCTTTCAAAATATCCTCTGTTGTCTATCGTCTTAGTGACTTTATTGCCTTTGATCTTCCAAAATTTAAATGAAATGTCAAATGTAATCTTCTGTCTTCTTAATTCTTTTTCTTTTATTGTCATCTCTCCTCAATATAGTAGTTTTTCTCATATTCTCTAACACTCAGTAATCTCCCCGCTTTGCATCTTAGTGGCTTTATTGCCTTTGATCTTCCAAAATTTAAATGCAATGCCAATCGTTATCTTCTGTCTTCTTAATTCTTGTTCTTTTATTGTCCTCTCTCCTTAATAGTAGTTTTTCTAATATTCTCTAACACTCAGTAAGTCCTTGCATCCTAGTGGCTTTATTGCCTTTGATCTTCAAAAATTTAAATGCAATGTCAATCGTTATCTTCTGTCTTCTTAATTCTTGTTCTTTTATTGTCCTCTCTCCTTAATAGTAGTTTTTCTGATATTCTCTAACACTCAGTAATCTCCCCGCTTTGCATCTTAGTGGCTTTATTGCCTTTGATCTTCCAAAATTTAAATGCAATGCCAATCGTTATCTTCTGTCTTCTTAATTCTTGTTCTTTTATTGTCCTATCTCCTTAATAGTAGTTTTTCTCATATTCTCTAACACTCAGTAACCCCCTTGCGTTCTAGTGGCTTTATTGCCTTTGATCTTCCAAAATTTAAATGCAATGTCAATCGTTATCTTTTGTCTTCTTAATTCTTGTTCTTTTATTGTCCTATCTCCTTAATAATCTTCTTCTTCTTTTATTTTCTCGCAGTCAATAAACCCTGGTCTCTTAGTGGCTTTATTGCCTTGCTTGGGGTGGGATGATTACATAAAGAAAAGAAAACTGTCTTTTTTTATTTTGTTAAAAAGAAAATATTATTTCTGTCTCTTTGCCTAGTGAAGAAAAGGCGTGTAGCGACCCACGAGCTGACCGAATAAGTCACTTCAGATTGTATGTGATTGAGCTGGTTTGGGGGTTAGCACGACGCCGGTGCAAATTTGGTCACCAACCGCCTCTAACAAAAACGATTCTTTCAAATCATGTGCCGATGACGTCATGTAATCATTAGCACCGAGAATGAAAGAAAATTGCAAACGACAGTTCTCATTTCTGGGAAAACATCTTTGGTGTTTGCACATGCGCGCCTCCAACGTCATCTATTGGCGGATATATCTACGATGCTGAAAATTATATTAAGCGGTTACGCACATACACAGAACCACATATATATATATATATATATATATATATATATATATATATATATATATATATGTGTGTGTGTGTGTGTGTGTGTGTGTGTGTGTGTGTGTGTGTGTGTGTGTGTGTAATTTGGCAGCAACTTTTCTTTTAAACATGTTGTGTTGAATGTTAAAGACAACATCGCCCTGCATATTTTCTTTTGAATTTTCTCATATTTTCTAATGAGACTTTTTATTTGAAAATGATATCGAAATAAATATTGTCCGTACGATAACCTAGTACTTTCGAACATCATTGTTCATCTTCAGGGTCAAAATTTTTTTAGTCAAAATTTTTAAAAAACATTTGCCAATTGTCTTGTAGCGGAATCATGTTGCTACAATTTTTTACAAACTAAATAAACGTTAAAATCCTTTTAATTTCAAAAGACACGATGATGTTATCACGTGCATGGCGAAGATTTTTAATCATGTGACGGCGTGAAAAAGATTTTTATTATACAAGCCAAAAGATCGAAGAATACGTTATAAAATTTAAATATATTATAAACATTGTAGGGTGTTTCCACAAATATTGTAATCTATACGATTAATAAGAGGTCTTTTGCTTTTAATATGTAATGCTTCTAAAATTTTAAGGCGTCTAATGTGTGTATGTTTATCTATCATTTTAGTATTATCTATAAGTATTTCACGTAAAATACTTATAGATAATAAGTTTTGTAAAAACTGATTCTTCCTACTTCCGGTCTGGTAGGATTAATTAGACGAGGCTTGGTTCTGAAGTCCGATTTATGGCCCTTCAATAAAATATATGCCGCTTTAGTTTGTAATTTATTGATATGCTCAGTTATACACCATTTGTCAGTAATGGATTTGCTAACACAGTTAATTTTATCTATCAGGTTAAAAGTGGTTGTGTCAATTATCTATTAGCTTTTGCTCAATTTTCTTTGTAGCTTTTGCTCAAACTATTTTAATTAATTTACTCTGTATTGAATACTCTTTTAAGAATAGTGTTTTGGGGCATTGGAATTTTATTCCGTCTATACCAATCCTATACTTGGATATATATATATATATATATATATATATATATATATATATATATATATATATATATATATTTCCATTAAGCAGATGTGGTTGTTAGCAAAAAGATTAAGCCGCAAATACTAATTACAAACTGGATATCCCAACGTCTAACAAGTACTACAATAGGAAGTATTATAAAAGGCTAAGGAAAAGTGCCTTCCAAAAGCTAAACAGAGTATTAAGAAAGAGGAAACTTCGTTATTTCGTTAGCAACAAAAAAAAAGAGTAGAAAATTTAGGTTCTTGGACAGTTTCGTACTGGACATTTGCGTCCTGGACAATTGCGTTCCAGACAATTGCGTCCCTGAACCTTTGCGTGCCTAGACAAATGCGTTCATGGATATTGCGTGTGTTAGAGTTTTTGGGTACCATTATGTGCTAGTAAGCCAACCAAAATGAGTTGACTCATTTTTTTAGTTGACCAATAGAAGGTTTAACCAATAAGAAAGCCTAAAATATTCAATTCGACGTGTATAAAGGCAGTTATGTTTTTTTTTCGAATATTCACTGCTAACCCCCGAGACCTTTGAAGACTGAAGAATTACGGAACAGCTGCTGGTGGTATTGGCAATATAGTCAGATCCAGTAGAGTGTCTGACTCGTGAGTGTTAATCTTTAACATTGTTTCATTGAACAGATTACGTACTGCGCTGGATTCTATATTCATAGACTACAACGAACATGGTCAAAAGCGTACCTCTGAAATTGTTTAACGCTTTTAAAGGCAATTACCATAAATTTTGAAAAAAAAGCATGTTATATACAAAAATTTTGAAAAAAAAAGAATGAAAGGAAAAAAACAAAAAAATGAAAAGTTTATTTTTGTTTAAAATGCAATGACAATGTAGTGAACCCTTGTTCACTACATTGACAGACAGGACATTGTGGCACGTAGTGCACCAGGTCTTTGAATTCGGCCCTCATAAAAAAAGTGTGGTTGGTTCTACACAAAACCTTCACCACTATAATCAAATCATGTGCTGGTATCTCGGTTGTCGGTTCCTAGGAACTGAACTGCTTGACCCTCATACCACGTGAGAGTTCACCACTATATATATATATATATATATATATATATATATATATATATATATATATATATATATATATATATTGTGTATTTAGGCATCAATCCTTCATTTATATAGGTTTCATTAAAAACGACAGACAAGGTACTGCGATTAATCTTTTTATTTAATTTTTCTTGTGTTTCACTCTTTCGGAAAGAGTAACAAACAGGGAATTTTCTTTCCTGTTGATGGCTAAACTAGTCGAAACTAGGACGAAACTAATCGAGAAACCTTTTAATTTTTTTATATTTTTTATTGCTCAAAACGCAAACACACACACACATATATCGATATATCTATCTATATATATATGTATGTATATATATATATATATATATATATATATATATATATATATATATATATATATATATAAAGAGACAGACAGACAGACAGACAATGTTGAAAGATCGCTCCATACATCGCCATGATGTTTTTGTTTCAGCGGCGTTTTTCTTATTCTAGTTGTATCTGTAATTTTCTTCGTCCACAAATATTTTTCTACCGGTGTTTGATTTTCGGAACTTATTCATAGTTTCCAAATAAAAATATAATCTATAAAATTCAGAATCTATTAGATGTCTGTGGTACGCAATGCTAGAGTGAACTGAAACAGCTAGCTCAATTTTCTGTTGCTTTAAAAAAGAAATTTTCCTCTCTTTTTTATTTATGGTAACTACCTTTCTGCTTGTTTAGAGTAATTAAAGGTATTGTTGTGCAAATTTCTATATGAAACAATTCCTTAAAAAAAATGTAATTCCAAAAAATTATCAGAGGTACGCAGTTATCCAGGAACGCAATTTTCGGGAACGAAAAAGTCCAGTATACAACTGGATTCATTTTTGGCGGCCACAATCTTAACAACATTAGATATGCAGATGACACAGTGTTGATAGCAGATACTGAAAAGAAATGACAAGAACTGCTACAAAAATTAGTGAAGGAAAACCAGAAGAAACGACTAAACATCAATTACAAGAAGGCAGAATAAATGGTTGTTAGTAAAAGGAACTGTCCATCATACAAATTAATAATTGGAGATACCAAAATCAAATAAGTGAGGAAATTTAAATATCTAGGAAGTGTTTTAAAAAGAGGACGGAAAATGTTACACTGAAAGCAGAAAGGCCATTGGGATAGCGAAAGTTGCCTTCCAAAACCTAAGCAGAGTATTATGAAAGAGTATTTCTAACTTCGTTAGAAACCAAGAAAAGAATACTGAACTGTTACGTGATATCTGTCCTCCTATATGGCAGTGAATGGCAGAAGGACAATTCTGAATTCAAAACCTACGGAGTGTTGTTTGGGGACCTTGTGGCACGTAGTGCATCAAGTCTCTGTATTCGGCCCCTCAAAAAAAGTGTAGTTGGTTCTGCACAAAACATTCACCACTATAATCAAATCATATGTGCTGGTATATCAGTTGTCGGTTCCTAGTAACTGAGCTGCTTGACCCTCATACGACTAGAGAGTCCACCCCTATATATATATATATATATATATATATATATATATATATATATATATATATATATATATTGTGTATTTAGGCATCAATCCTTCATTTATGTATGTTTCATTAAAAACGACAGACGATTAAGAATTTTATTTAATTTTTCTTGTGTTCGAACAAGTACTTTGTTTTTGGGACACATATTGTGTAGAAACTGTCCAAATGTTCTACAATTCCTTTCGTCTATTCTTTTAGCCATTAACAAGGATGATTTTATTTTTTCAGTTTAATTGATTGAGTGCGTTATATGTATGCTTTTACTGTTATAGAGATGTTTTATTTTCCGAACACGGTTAGCACATTGTGGCCGTGTTCGTAGTTAATATTGTTAAGTGTTGGCTTTTTCCTTTTTCCTTTTTTATTATTAAGGCTTCCATTTTGTTTAATCTTTTTTTATACAAACATAATTATCTCATCCACCGTTTCGTTATTTTTACACTAAGTTTATCATTGGTGTTGGGTTGATGTTTTATCTTTGTCTGGAACCCCCACTGTTCGTCTTAAGGTCCTATATATAGGAATTGTTGAGTTCCACCACGGAATATGTGAGCGAGCGGCGCTATATTGAGTCTGATTTGCTACCTCTTCGTCACCGAGGCCCGTTGGAACAGTTGGTATGAAGTTTGCTTGATAACTCAACTGTCAGGGTTTCAATTCTCGGTAGTGGATGCGCGCTGCTGGTGAGTCCCAAATATAGAACGAAACGGCCGTCGAGTGTTTTCTGCATTCTGTTGAGGTTTCTTTCAGACACAATGAATTACTTATATATATATATATATATATATATATATATATATATATATATATATATATATATATATATATGGCCTGATGATTGCATTTAGCATGAAACAGTCGCGTCTGAATGTTGGCTTCATTGTTCAATTTTGTCTACCCCCCACTTAACCACATGAACTCTCTTACTCTGTAACTCTCTACATTGTACAGTATAAAAGATAAAATAACAGAAGTTGTGGAGAGTCATGGTCGTCAATGTCGTGAAGAGCCACGACAATAAACCATGTAAATATAATGTTACTATCAATCCTCATAGAAATAGCAAAAAGAAAAATATATTAAGAGATGCAGATGACGGGAAGTTGTGGAGAGTCATGATCGCCTACGTACTATTTTTAATTGAATACTGATAGCAATTTCCTTTCTGATTCACAGGCATTAATCCTTCCAGCAAACTGCTTCAAACGTAAGTATTTTCCATTTTTTTATAATTCATGTAACACAGAAAGATTAATCTGCCGTAACACATTAATAGCTTTCTACATTTATTAAACGGGACTTGTAATTAACTTCTGTGAAACTCAACACACAAATTATATATATATATATACATATATATTGTCATCCACAGACATACTGTTTCACTGTATCACAGCTCTTCAGTGTGGCTAGACGTCCGGTTGCCTCTAGCTAGGATCGAAACCCGACTGAACTGGCGTCAGTCGGAAATTTTATCACTAAGCCGTCGACGCACGGTAGGGATGAAGGTGAATTTTAGCGTATTTATTTTTAGATAAACACAGTGATCGACAGGACTCAATCTGAAGAGTCTTGCTATATCAGCCTTAATAGTCACTGTTTGCAAACCAGAGAGCTCAACCGAAATTAGTTTTTCAGGAGCCTAATATATTATTTATTTATTATAATTTTATCATATAGACAAAACCATTTTACTCACTACAAAGATGCAACTTTGTTTCAGTGCATTTCAACTGCACTTCGACGGGTGAGAATCGAAAATGGTTATGAACAATCCTGCTTGTAGGCAAGCCGTATGTGAAACGTCACTTCCTTTTTTTCCATTTGTTTGAGAAGAAAAATATACATAAAAAAATACAAATACGGCCAAACGAAATATGACATCACTTTCGAAATATTTTTGGAAACTCAAGGAAGAAGGAAAAACACTTAAGGTTAAATGGAAAATCTTAAGACAAGCCAAAACCTGCAATTCTCTGAACGAACTTTGCTTCTTATGTTTACAGGAGGAAATATGTATCATTGAACTCTTGAATAACACCCAATTATTAAATCAAAGATATGAAACAACCGTTTTCTGTAGACATACTAAGGATCTAACACTACAATCTTGCTAAATTCTTAATTCCATAACTATAAACGTTTTAAAATTGTAAATCACCTCCTTCGATATATTCCCTACCCTCTTATGTACCTCTCCACTAATTAGATTATGATTCTTAATTTTTTTTCATATATATTACTGGTAATATTTTCAGATAAATCGTTTTACACCCATACTTATTCTACACGCTATACGGTCCAGGAATATTTCAAAAATTGATTATAAAAGGTTATATTAGCATCCCTTATTTTTTTAGAGGAAATGACCACTTCTAAGTTCTAATCCACAAAACACGTTCATTGATTACAGAATTAGTAGTGATAACCCCAACATAAATACATGCAATTCAGCTCTAGAATTTTTATAGTAAACCAAAAATAACATTCCCAATTACTACTAGAACTATCGCTACAATTTTACCAACTCAAACGTAATACTATCCTCTATCTCCATCTTTCCTCCGTTACCTCTCACTCTTAGGATGCTTGTGAGATGATGTGCCTAAACTTTTAACCGGTGTTTATCGGCAAAAAAAATCTCCACAGACCAGTCAACATTATACACGCAATCCATTCTTTACCAAACTGCTATCAACAAGCGCAATTGTTTCACTCCGCCCCCCCTTTTTATGAATATTTTTCTTCTCAAACAAATGGAAAAAAGAAAGTGCCGTTTCACATACGGCTTGCCTACAAGCAGGATTGTTCATAACCATTTTCGATTCTCACCCGTCGAAGTGCAGTTGAAATGCACTGAAACGAAGTTGCATCTTTGTAGTGAGTAAAATGGTTTTGTCTATATAATAAAATTATAATAAATGAATAATTATCGCTCTACTATCGGTATCGAGCCCACTTTTGGATTAATGCTGTGAACGTTGGAATTTATATATTACTTTCGTTCTCATCGCATCGGACATATATATATATATATTCCAAAGAGGATATAGATCGAGAGAGCTCAATGTAATAACAGAGCAAATGATAATTACAAATGCTTTCTTAATAAATAATATATATAATGCAAATAATAAATAATATATATAATATAAATAATAAAATGTCTTAAAAATAATTGTCGGACTTTGTCCATTTCATAATGTGTGACGTCATTTGTTTACATTTGGATACGCTTTGAGCAGATATGAATGTACGTGAGAGATTCATGGAAGATTGTAGTTTACAAGCAGTAAAATCGAGCCTGCTAATCGAACGATCCTCCGTGGCTCGATCGGTTATGGCACGTCAGGTTACATGACGGTTTCGTATACGATACAGGTTCGATTCCTGTCTGAGGACGAATATTTTCTATGAAAATTTTTCGGACATTCAGGTCGGTAAATGTTGTTTAATACTGTTTATTATAAAAATGTATAAACATAAATATATATATATATATTGTTCGAAGCTAAAAAATGGACACACCCATAGAAAGTCGATGTTTGTATTTTTACCAAGACAAGTGAGTAATAGAATTTGTTTATTAATACAGGTGTAGATATGTACATTATACAAATCAAAAAATGATTTAGTATTTTGTTGGGAAACCTTTTGCTTTAATAACGGCCTTAATTCTTCGTGGCATGCTATAGACTAAATTCTTTAGTAAGTCAATGTTTTTCGCCAGATTTTTCCAGCATTCCTTTAATTCCTCATCTTCTGTGTTAAATTTCCTATTACGGGCATGCTTGTCTATTATCACCCAAAAGTTTTCAATTGGGTTATGGTCAGGACTCTGACTAGGCCACTGGAAGGGTTGAAATTTACCCTCGTCTCGCGTTTCCTCTCTAGATAACGTTTATCTTTAAGGCAGTATGATTTTTTGGTTTGTTTGTTTAGATATATAGTTTGTAGATAATAAAATGTACTGTTGGTAATTTTACTATAAAAAAGTAGTTTTATATTTTTTTAGTGTTGCGTTGATAGTCATTTTGCTATAAAAAAATGCATCGTTGGTCATTTTATTATAAAAATGTACTATTGATTTTTGTTTGGGGTTCACTATTTGCCCATAGCCATGATCCGAATATGTGATAACATCCCGAGTCAGAGTGAACCTCGGAACAACAGCAATTAAGAGGTGGTTCCACAATCCTCAAAATCTCCAATCATACTGCTGGACGTAGTTTATCGTCATACCTGGGATTGCCAAAAGCTCAGACGTTATTACTATAAAAACCAAGATGAAGACACCAGTCTGATTAAATCCATGCATTTATTTTTAAATATAAGAGATAATGAATGTCTATATCATGAACCGTCCTAAACTTCATAGGGTTGCTTTTATTTTGGATGAAAATAGAAACAAAAATTGCTAAATATTTGGATATCCTTTTATTAAGCTGTTCCTTGACGTAAGCTTTCGGCTCACATGAGCCATCTTCAGATTAGTTATTCGAACATTTAGACAAAAATATTCACCATGAAAGACGATATTCCATTATGTTGACATAGAAGATTGCTATGCAACGGTAACGGATATAATAATGATAACTGCTCATCTCAAAAGTTCAGATGATGAGTCTATAACAGCCAAGATGAGGTCACTGATCCGTGTAATTCAGTTTATAATAATAATAATATCCTTATGTTTAATTTTCTTAATATATATATATAATTAAGTAATTCATTGAGTCTGAAAGAAACCACAATTGAATGCAGAAAGCACTGGACGGCCGTTTCGTCCTATATTTGGGACTCATCAGCAGTGCGCATCCACTACCGAGAATTAAAACCCTGAGAGCAAACACCATACCAACTGTTCCAACGGGCCTCGGTGACGAAGAGGTAGCAAATCAGACTCAATATAGCGCCGCTCGCTCACATATTCCGTGGTGGAACTCAACTGAAGTTCTCTGTAACCATAGGACTGTGCCCCCCGGAGCCACGACTACTATCACCAAGCTGTTCAACTTGAAGCATTAGAAGCCGGATCAAGCAATGATATACATATGATAGAAATTGTAAGGAGGATTTGATAATTATAATTAAGTAATTCAGTGAGTCTGAAAGAAACCTCAACAGAATGCAGAAAGCACTGGACGGCCGTTTCGTCCTATATTTGGGACTCATCAGCAGTGCGCATCCACTACCGTGAATTGAAATCCTGACAGTTAGGTTGTCAAGCAAACACCATACCAACTGTTCCAACGGACCTCGGTGACAAAGAGATAGCAACTCAGACTCAATATAGCGCCGCTCGCTCACATATTATATATATATTATATATATATATATATTCTGTATATTTATGTCACCCTAATATAACCTGAATAATTATCAATAATCATTTTTTTTTATATTTATTTCAGTATCAACAACGAAATTTAGACCAGAATTGCTTACAACAAAATCTATCATGGCGGACAAGTCTAATTCTTCGAGTGACCATTCCGGAAGTCTTAAATCGGAAGCAGTTCACAGCGCAAGCGTCCAGAATGAAACCAATATGTCCGCAAATATAAATCTTAGTGTACCATACTCTCTAAAAATAAACACAACTGACTGCGACCGGAGTCGAAAAAACGGCGTAGTTGTTATGATAAGCTTCAACCATTTTGGATTTCCAAAAAGCAATTACCTTATGCAAACAACTTTGGACATTATGAAAAAGATGCGGAACGAAGGTAGCCTGGTTCGACTGATTATTGATGACTCAACACCATCGGAGAATACGCCGGGTAGTCTGGCTAAAAATGATTGGGTCTTGACGTCAATGATCCGTAAACTCCGAGTTGAAACTTTCTCTCCAGTACACGCATGGGAGATGAATGTCTTTGGTTTTCTCTTCCTCGATAAAACAATAGATTTTAGTGATCCAACGTTGTTGAGCGAACTGCGCCGCGTAACATTTCATGGCATCCATCTTTACCTGATAATCGTTGGAGAAGATTTTGATATGTCCATTATCAAGAACTATCAGATCAAACCGGAAGAAGTTATTATTATTCCATCCTACGAGATACTTCATTCCTCTTTGCCAAGTAAACTCTTCGAAAAGCTTTGCGTACGGAAATCAAAATCAAACATTGATATAGCATAACGAATCCAAATTTTAGATTTGTTCGCAAGATTTTGTTTAGAGAATGTGTTTTAATGACTAGTTTTCTTCGGACTAATATCCTGATCTTCGTTACTTTTTTTTTCTCCACGCAACGTGCCGGCTGATTTTTTTCCCCTCTCCGTTGGATTCTGGAATGTTACCGCTTCTTTTGGACCTTTTCAAATACGGCCAGCTATCTTGTCTTAATGCCACTGGTTCTTCTGTGATGACACTTTATCAAGTGGTACCTGTACGTGAAGCTATATAATGTGAGAAAAAAAATTTGTAGGGAACCAAACTGGCATTCTTAACTCGATAACAATGTGTTTACACCTTGAGAAACGCTTGGACAAGCACGTTGAATTGACGGACACAAGGTTTTTCTTCCTGGTGGGGCTGAGAATCTTTCAGTGCTGCCTCATACATACCTCTGCCTCATACATATATAAAATCTGTTATATATATATATATATATATACACACACAAATGGACTAATTTATTAAACGAGCAGTACCTATTCCTATCTTGATCATATATATATATATATATATATATATATATATATATATATATATATATATATATATATATAAAGAAATATAAGGTGTGCTATATTTATAGGATAAAGTGCTCAATATCAGAGATAGAGCGTGTGTAAATATAAAAGTGATCATTGAAGTCAACACTTAGAGGCGACAGTCTGTTTCATGCTGGACGCAATCGTCAGGCCATGAGTGCTGTTATTTTTCTCGGCTATTTATATATACGGGTCAGTAGTGCATTGTACGGAGTCTATTTTGACGGT
>OZ038508.1:87078859-87098859 GCA_964036315.1 Acanthosepion esculentum | reverse complement strand
TGCTAGCAATTTAAATTCATATATATATATATATATATATATATATATATATATATATATATATATATATATATATATATATATGATATTTAGGATTTAATAAACAGCAGATATTTTTATTTATAGTGCTCAATACTAAAAATATTAAAATAATATTAAAAATAGAGAATTAATAATATTATATGAAAAGATTACTTAACTTTCAAATATCAATTTTATCCCGACTTCGAAGTTTCTTGCTAAAATTTACAGCCTTCGTGGGGGTTCTAATTTTAAACGATATTTTCATTTTTTTTTCCTTGAACTTCATTTCTTGCCTTTACATACGCTCATACAACATTGAGTGATTCCTGACTTTTGTACACGGTGAATATTTGTAGCCTGGTAAAGAAAAAAGATTATTTCTCAACGTGATATAGCAAAAGAAGGCTAAATTTGCTTCTTTCTGTAAATCACAGCTAACACTGAAAGTTCTTGCAAACATATGATGATGTAGCAACGTTACTGTAAAGTTGCAATCAGTTATTCCCTGACCCCCAAATTGACAGCTCACATTGTCATAAATCTATGATAACTTTACAATATGCTCTAGCTGAAAAATATTCCCATTAATCAATGATAACACAAAAATACGTTTCATACGTATATATTGCGCACCAGTATTCTTCCTCGGTGATGTCTGTTCTGGGGTCATAGAAAATTTCGGGCCACTATGACATCAGACTTTCTCTCTCGTGGGTACAGCCGGGAGCAACCATTTCTTGACTAGCATTCTGGTATAACTGCCACATGATTGTAAGAACTGTAAACAATATTTGTACCAACGCGAAGCAGATTCTTTTTATGTAAAGAAAAAGGTACAGATTTTTCCGGCAAACATGGACGAATAAAACAATAAAACGTAGTCTCAAAAGGACGGTTTTTCCCATGACACCGCTTTTTTTTTTTTTTAACTATCTTCACTCTTTGGCAATATTTATTGATTTGGTGATGAGAACTGGAATAAAGCCTAAACATATAACGAAAGGGATCTATATATATATATATATATATATATATATATATATATATATATATATATATATATTTTGTTTTGTTCTTGAGAATTTACAACAAAAAATATTTTTTTTAAATATTTTTATTTATTTATTAGATTGTTTATTTACAAGAATAATTTTATTTACAAAAAATAATCTTATATTTACAAAATTCTAAAAACAAATACAATTGTATTAAAACTAATGCGATGCAATATTTATCATTTTTCAATTTATAAAGAAATGAATATGAAAACAGTTTTTTATTCATAAATTTATAAACATTTACTAAGATCATTAAAGATATGAACCTGTAGAGGACCGTGTCTTTACGTGTTGTACTAGGATCACGTACTGTTTATTCCTGCTAAAAGAAAGTCCAACTACAAGAATATGTTGGACTCAAGTTGAGTCCAACCGAAGATGTAAAGAAAACAAACAAGACCGATATATATATATCAATAAATATACGTATTAAACAACAGACTTTACAAGCGACAAAGATATCAGCATTTGTGTTTGTGTGTGGAGGTAAAGAGTTTGTATTTTGGTGAATGTTTGTACGTACGTGTATGTGTGTTTCATGGCGTTTTCCCACAGGTGGACGAAAACGGTGATCTCCGTGAGAGATCACATTTTTAAACGTGTCCGCTGAAATGCAACGTGAAAAAGAGAACGAGACAAGAAGTCGCCCAGTATTTATAGTGTAGCGAGAGCGTGCCCTAGTGAAGAATTAGGGAATTAAGGAGGAGATAACTCCGACAAACCAACGGAAAGAAAATCCTTATTTACTATTTTATAAAGTTCAAATCAATGGGTAATTAGCTGATGTTTTTCCAACCACTTAAATAAATACTAAATAGTGTAAATAAACAATCTAATAAATAAATGTTTATTATTTTTGTTGTAAATTTTGCAAGAACAAAAACATCCGATGAAAGTGAATTTATACATTTTTTGTTTTTGATTGTTTAAAACAAAAATATTAAATATCTATTAGATTTTTTATTGACGAGAATAATTTAATATTTAAAACATTCTAAAAAGTAATACAATTGTATTAAAACTAATGTAATGCAGTATTTATTATTTACCAATTTATAAAGAAATAAATATGAAAACAATTTTTATTCATAAATTTAAAAACATTTATTAAATTATTAAAATATGTGAACCAACTCTGAGGAAATCCTTATTATTCACCATTTTATAAAGTTCGAATCAATTGGTAATTAGCCAATGTTTTGCCAACCATTCCAATAAACAATGTAATAAATATTGTTTATTTTTTGTTGTTGTCAATTCTTGAGAACAAAGAAAAATGTATAAATTCACTTAGCTTTTTAAAACAATAAATTTGGCAAGGAGTGAAAGTAGTTAAAATAATAGCAGTGTCAAAGGAAAACTGTCATTTTGTCGCTCTGTTTTTTTTTGGAGGGGGGTATTTTGTGGGCACAAAGGTCCAAAATTGCTTTCTAACCTTGGCATGATATCCACATTTGTAAATACCAGTTGAGTATCCTTTATCCGAAATTCTCAAATCTGAATAATCTCCAATATCCAGAAGATATTTTTTTCGAAAAATTTCAGAAAACAACATGGCTACCAATAGCCTGATAATTATTACAAACTAATGCAATGCAATATTTATCATTTACCAATTTATAAAGAATTAAATATGAAAATAAATTGTTTATCCCTAAATTTAAAATATTTACTAAATTATTAAAATATGTGAACCAACTGTAATAACAAAGAGAGCAAGTGTAAGCTTAAGGAAGCTTTATTCTGCTTAGAATAATTGATACCAGCGTAGTGACTATTTATTGTCCTCTACAAATGAGTTCTCCAAAGGGAGGTAATCATAAAATAAGGGAGATTACTCCCGATTACTTTATCACACCAACTATAAGGCAATTCATACTATTTACCATTTTATAAAGTTCGAATCGTTTTCCAATTAGTCGATGTTTTGCCAACCATTCTAATAAAAAAATAAGAGATAAATAGTGCAAATAAACAATTTATAAGTGTTGTAACCTCGGAAAGGTTACTGAATAGAATAATAAAATAAAGGTTGATAATGAACGATAATACTTAGGACAAGAACAACGCATATAAGATTCGCCAGCGGCGCGTAGAAGTGAGTCAAGTGAATTCTACAATGAATCTCCAACAGCAGAATATCTACCAACCTCCCAACGCAGCCGAATTTAAAGTTGGGTATCCGAGCCCGTAGGCTCGGCCAGAGAATAATTTTATATTTACAACATTCTAAAAACTAATACAATTAAAACTAATGCAATGTAAGATTCATCACTTACGAATTTATAAATAAATATGTGTTGTGGGGCAAACCCCTTTTACACAAGATGGACTCGTCCAAAGTATACTTATACTGACAGAGAGAATACCTGCGGGTTGAGATACGTTGAGTCAGGGTGAGAGATACGGAGACAGTACACAAGGTGTTCACAGAGAGTTATAGTAGAGTCTAGAGAGAGAGAGAGAGAGAGAGAGAGAGAGAGAGAGAGATAATTACGGCTTCACTTACATAGACTTTCTACTAACCCGCATTCCTAGACTACTAATCTTCACTTCAAGTCTGTATTCTTACGTTTAATACACTTATTTTTCTATCTCAGTTACTGGCGTTGTTTATTTATTTGTGCAGGATTCCATCCCCGGAATCCACAACAATATGAAAACAGTTTTCATGCATAAAATTATAAATATTTACTAAATTATTAAAATATGTGAACCAACTTTAAGGAAATCCTTATTATTTACCATTTTATAAAGTTAGAATAATTTGGCAATTAAGCGATGTCTTGCCAACCATTTCAATAAATAATATAATATATAGTGTTTAATATTTTTTGTTGTCAGTACTCAAGAACAAAAAGAAATGTATAAATTCACTTGCATCATATGTTAAAGTTTTATTACAATTCTAATCATCGCTTTTTAAATCAATAAATATTTCCGAGGAGTGAAGGTAGTTAAAATAATAGCAGTGTCAAGGGAAAAACTGTCCTTTTGACACTTCGTTTTCATTCGGTCACGTTTGTCCATGTTTACCAAATATATGTTTGCTTTTGTTTGATTGTGAATCAATAATTCTATCTTCCGGTTTTGGGGTTTTTGTTGTTAATATCAACAGATTTGCAACGTTGCAAGATAACGTTGAGCGGAATCTACAACGAAGAGTTGTACCAACGCCATTTTGTTAGCTGGGCCCTTTGAACTGAGACTGTCATCCTTAACGCAAGCGTTGCCATTTTCAGTATTAATAATTCTACTAAAGTTTACCGTTTATTTAGTCATTGTTTTATTTCGTTCATTTCTCCTATGGAAGCATCAAATTATTATACTTCTTACGTGTGGCCATCTCCCGTTGTATTTTCGTCTTGTGAAATAAAATCTACTTGTGTTGAACTTTTAAAATGTCTTCTTTTGTGTTTCTGAATGGATATCCTGGTCGTGTCATAGCTCGCGTCTCGGAATTAGAGACAACTGGAGAAATGAAATCAAATTCCACTTGGCTTCGTTGTGTGACACTGTGAGATTGTTAAGATTGATGGCGTGAAAAGAGGCGAAAAGGTATTACTTGAAAGAAAGAAAGAAAGAAAGAAAGAAAGAAAGAAAGAAAGAAAAAAGAAAGAAAGAAGGTATGATATACGTGTCTAACGTCTGCTGTCAGTACCTCATAAATAATTGACTATTCCGTTTTGATCATGTGGAAAGAGCAAAAAAGAAACTACTTGGTTTCAGTGAAAGAAAGAAAGAAAGAAAGAAAGAAAGAAAGAGAGAAAGAACGAAAGAAAGAAAGAAGGTATGATATACGTGTCTAACGTCTCCTGTCAGTACCTCATAAATAATGGACTATTCAGTTTTGATCATGTGGAAAGAGCAAAAAAGAAACTACTTGGTTTCAGTGAAGGAACGAAGGGAGGAAAGAAAGAAAGAAAGAACGAACGAAAGAAAGAAAGAAAGAAAGAAAGAAAGAAAGAAAAAAGAAAGAAAGAAAAAAGAAAGAAAGAAAGAAAAAAGAAAGAAGAGATTATATAACTGTATAACGTCTCTAGTCAGTACCTCATAAATAATGGACTATTCCGTTTTGATCGCGTGGAAAGAGCAAAAAATAAACAACTTGGTTTCAGTGAAAGAAAGAAAGAAAGAAAGAAAGAAAGAGAGAAAGAACGAACGAACGAAAGAAAGAAAGAAGGTATGATATACGTGTCTAACGTCTCTTGTCAGTACCTCATAAATAATGGACTATTCCGTTTTGATCGCGTGGAAAGAGCAAAAAAGAAACTACTTGGTTTCAGTGAAAGAAAGAAAGAAAGAAAGAAAGAAAGAAAGAAAGAAAGAAGGGATTATATACGTGTCTAACGTCTCCTGTTAGTACCTCATAAATAATGGACTATTCCGTTTTGATCATGTGGAAAGAGCAAAAAAGAAACTACTTGGTTTCAGTGAAAGAAAGAAAGAAAGAAAGAAAGAAAGAAAGAAAGAAAGAAAGAAGGGATTATATACGTGTCTAACGTCTCCTGTTAGTACCTCATAAATAATGGACTATTCGTTTTGATCGCGTGGAAAGAAAGAAAGAAAGAAAGAAAGAAAGGAAGAAAGACGTGCTTAACGTCTCCTGCCAGTATCTCATAAAAAATGAATTATTCGTTTTGGAAGAGAGGAAAAGGTGGTATTTGGTTTCAGTGAGAAAAATTAAATAAAAGGTACCTTTTCCATTGTAAACTGAAATTGAGTTTCTCTTGTGACCTATGGAAGGTTAGTGAATAGAATAATCACACGAAATTCGGTAATGAACGATAATACTTAGGACAAGAACAACACATATAAGATTCGGCGCATAGGAATAAGAGTCAACTGCTAGGAGTGGACCAAATGAATTCCACAATGAATCTCCAACTGTAGGATATCTACCAACCGTCCCACGCGGTCAGATGTGGCACAAGGCTGAATTTAATGTTGGGTAGACCCCGTATAAAACGGGGTCGGGTAGCTGTTTCCCGAGACGAGACTCTGCCTTTCGAGATCGTCTGGGCATCTTATCTGCAGAGAGTTTGACCAGCACAGCCGGGGACGAATCTTCAACTACATATAGCCCGGTTTACTCTCCTTCCCCGTTGTTTTTAAAAGGTGTAGAAGTATATCCATAGTTTCCAGTTTAAGATTGGGTTTCCGGCTCTTCTAAAGTCTAATTAAATTCTATACTTCTAACGTCTCCACCTGTAATGTTATTTACTAATTATTAATTTATTTTCTCCTCAATAGGAGTAAATACGTTCGGCTGTCACCCACAACATATTCCTTCCGGGTCTTTTGAACAGGAGTAGAGGTTTGTGGAATCTTCCACGACAGCCAGTTTAACCTTCGCTGGGAAATGTACTCTTCCTGTTGTAATTTTTCACCACCATCATACTTACAAATATATAACAAGCATTCATTGGTTAATCACCTTCAATCTAGCTTGCTGATTGGTCAGTTTCGACCAATCAAATAGCCTGCACGCGACAGGTCTGTTTTGGCGCCAACTAAGTGTGATCCTGTCACGTGATACAACATACTATAAAAAACCAAACACGAGTTTTGTCCTCTCTTTCGTCACGCTCCCTCTTGGTTCTCTCTCGCGTCTCAACTCCGCTGCCAAAATGTGACTCTTAAAGAACTCCCGTCTTGAAAAATGTAGTCAGACGTAAAAGAACTTCACAGTATTTGATGCAAGCATAATTTTGAATTTTTACCTACTTGTACAATACACAATTCCAAACACTCAACACATACTCATTCTTCTAAACTACAATTTAATAGTTAATTTTACCCTTATGAGCTCAGGTACAAACATTACCTAGTCTAAGAGACACAACTCTGTCTAACCTTTCAGTTTACATGCATGTACATCAAATACTTAATAAATTCAATTGTTATGTTTTGAATCATTATTTTTGTCTTTTCTTAATTGTTGGAAGATGTTAATTGTTAATTGTTAATTAATTGTTAATTAATTGTTAATTGTTAATTAATAGTTAATTAATTGTTAATTGTTAATTAATTGTTAATTAATTGTTAATTGTTAATTAATTGTTAATTAATTTTTAATTGTTAATTAATTGTTAATTAATTGTTAATTGTTAATTAATTGTTAATTGTTAATTAATTGTTAATTAATTGTTAATTGTTAATTAATTGTTAATTAATTTTTAATTGTTAATTAATTGTTAATTGTTAATTAATTGTTAATTGTTAATTAATTGTTGGATGGAAGATTATTGAACTCGCACAATTTTAAGCCTTCTGATCATTCAAACCTTCTGATATCTCTTAACATCTTCACACAACCGCAACAGGTTTATCCCTTGTTTCCTGTTTTGGATTCGGTTTCCGGTTCCTTCTAAAGTCTATTTAAACTTTATACTTCAGACGTCTACCTCTGAACTCTAAAATTTTATTTACTAATTATACATTTATTTATTTTTCTTCCCCTCAGCAGGAGTAGGTCCGCCTATCGCCCGGTTCACACTCCTCCCCGTTTTTTTTTTTTTTAACAGGAGTAGAACTTTATCCCTTGTTTCTTGTTTAGAATTGGGTTTCCGGTTACTTCTATAGTTTTTACATTCTCTTTTACTCTCAGTAGCCGTTTGCGTCTTAGTAGCATTATCGCCTTGCTTGGCGTTAATTGGTTAATTAAAATAAATAAAAGTAATAAAAAATCATGAAGGTTAATAAAAAACTTATGAAATATAACCATATCAAAATATTAATCTTTTCCCTGCTTTTTGCTTTTTTTTGTTTGTTTTTTTAAATATCTCCATTCCGGAAAGAATTACTCCTTTCCCAAATCAAGACACATAACTATAAAAATGTTCAGAAAATAAAAGAAAATGGTTAAATTAATAACCTCCTGTTATTTTTTTTATTTTTTTTAAAGTCTACCATTCATCCAAGCTTAGAATTCTGCTGACACATATGGTCTGGTGCCCCAGCTATTTACCTTGAGCTCCTCAATAAGATCCAAAGAAGAATCAGCAATATTTTCAATCCTGATCTGGCAGCTCGGCTTCAGTCACTTACCCACCACCGTCAGGTTGCCTCTCTGTGCCGTTTTTTATTAATATTTTCATGATAATTGTTCGGATGATATCTTCGCTGTGGGTATTTTGTTTAAATTGTTGTTTTATTCCCCCCTAAGACAATAAATTGTATATGTGGGGATTAGTTAGGCCTTTCATAGAGACAATGAGGTATTATGGTGGGTGTAGTAAGAAAGGTAAGTAAGAATGTGTTGATTTGGTGTAAGGAATATTGTGGTATGTTTGGGTCAGTGTTTGTGGCTAAGTTTAATGTTAAGACAGATGAAGACAGTCCTTCCCCCCCATTTTGGCCTTGTGCCACATTTCGTAAATAATTACAAATAAATATTGATTTTCACTGCGAGGTATTTTGTTCGATTTCTTGTAAATAGTTTTGTTTTCATATTGTAAATACACATTAGGGGCTAGATTTTAAATTGTTGTTTTATTCCCCCCTTGCCCACATACAATGAATTGTACATATGAGTACTAGTTAGGACATTGATAGAGACAACTCCCTTCTTTGTGATAAATCCGATTAAAAAAAAAGATGATAGTCAGATGGGGCAAGGTCGGGAGAGTTAGGTGGATGAGACAAAATTTCCAGCTTTATGAGTTTACCGTGTATTAGGTTGGAAAAAAGGCAAAAGACATGAGCTTTATGACAAAGGGAATTGAATTGTTCCTATCGTTCTCATTGTGATCGCCAGCGCTATTTTTTATTTCATATTACATCCAGACGCTTAACCGGGCAGACAAAAAATTACATTTGTGTTAATACGCAGAGAATCCACCTGTAGTTTATACTGTAGCTATGCTGAATGGAAGTTAGTTATTGTTTGGGGAGAGAGCGTATCATCTAGTATGATCAGCAGTTTGAACAACGACAGTACGCTCCAACCCTCGGTCACGATGACTTGGGACTTCCCTTTATTATCGATAATATAATCCCTTCTATTTGACAAATTGCTGATCTATTGTGCGTAAAAAAAACCTACTAAGTATCAGTTTTAACTTCTTCACAATTAATAAATTGTTTCCCCTTTAAAATATGCTTAGAATTTTGTTGCCACATATGGCCCGGTGCTCCTGCAATATATTTAGAGATTCTTGATAAAATCCAAACAAGAATCAGCAATATTATTGGTCCTGATCTGGCAGCTCAGCTTCAGTCCCTTTCACAGCGCCGTAAGGGTACCTTTATGTGTCTTCTCTTTAAACACTTTCATGGTAATTATTCGTATGAGCTCTTCGCTATGGTACCTAGACTTTTTGTATTTAAGCGCAGTTGTAACCGTAAGTTTTAAGCTAACGTTTTCTTTTCTCGTACTTCTCGTTTATGGAACTCCCTTCCGACTCCATGCTTTCCGGCCAACTTTGATCTTCGAAAATTTAACTACAATATCAATATTTATCTACTGCCCTCCTGGTTACTCTCCTAATATTCTTGCTCAGCAATAATATTTCCATTTTCTAAGGTCCCCTTGTGTCAGTAGCTTTACTGTGACGAATCCAATTAAAAAAAAGATAATAGTCAGATGGAGCAGGAGCAGGAGAGTAAGGTGGATGAGACAAAACTTCCAGCTTTATGGGTTTACAGTGTATTAGGTTGAAAAAAGAAGGCAAAAGACATGAGGTATAAAATAAAGGAATTGGTCACCGTCGCTATTTTTTTTTTAATTTCATATTACGGCCAGCCGCTTACAATCATCGACTTTTTGCAAAAAGGCGGACAGAATTATGCCAGACTCGGATCATTCTGACCAACCGTTGCTGCTGCCCACGCTTAACGTTGGACCAGGCAGACAAAAATTTACATTTCTGATAAAAGCAAATCAATAAGTATGACTTCATTGCGTTTTATGTCCGCTGGAGAAACGCCGAAACAATTCACTTCGATTCACAAGTCGTCCAAAAAGACAGAAGAAAAAATCATCTCGGATCGATCACGTATTTTCTGAGCGAACATAATCTATTCTTATGTATGTAATTATATATAAAAACCTATATAAATATATATGCATATAATTATATATAAAAACCTATATATATATATATATATATATATATATATATATATATATATATATATATATATATATATATATATATATATATATATATGCTCCTTCCTTTCTTCATTCCTTCCTTCCTTCCTATATAGCTATCTATCTATCTATCTATCTCGGTTCATGTCTATTTCAATCTGTTCATATCTATCTATCTATCTATCTATCTATCTAAATCTGTTCATATCTATCTATACCATTTTGTTCGTGTCTATGTCATTCTGTTAATATCTCTCTCCATATATATCTCAGTCTCTTCCTCTCTATCTTTCCCATTTTGTTCATATCTATCTATCTATCTGTATATATATATATATATATATATAAGACATTTTTTATGTTTATACGTTCTTTTTATAGATACAAATATTTAAGTAAATACTCTGTTTATAATAAACAGTATTAACAACATTATTTAAAATGTTGTTTAATACTGTTTATTATAAACAGAGTATTTACTTAAATATTTGTATCTATAAAAAGAACGTATATACATAAAAATGTCTTAAAATAATTGTCGGAATTTGTCCATTTCATAATCTGTGACGTCATTTGTTTATATTTGGATACGCCACGAGCAGATATGAATGTACGTGAGAAAATCATGGAAGACTGTAGTTTAAAAGCAGTAAAATCGACCTTGCTAACCGAACGATCCTCTGGGACTCGATCGGTTAAGGCACGTCGGGCTATATGACGGTTCCGTATAGGATACAGGTTCGATTCCTGTCCGAGGACGCATATTATCTATGAAAATTTCTCGGACATTCAGGCCGGTAAATGTTGTTAATACTGTTTATTATAAACAGAGAATTTACTTAAATATTTGTATCTATAAAAAGAATGTATAAACATAAAAAATGTCTTAAATATTTGTCGGACTTTATCCATTTCATAATGTATATAAATATATATATATATATATATATATATATACCAATCTATCTCATTCTGTTCATCTCCATCTATCTCAGTCGATTCCTATCTATCCCATTTTTATATCTATCTATCTATCTCATTCTGTTCATATATATATATATATATATATATATATATATATATATATATATATATATATATATATATATATATATATATATATAAGCATTTCACCCCAAGAAGGATTTGGAGCGAGAGCAGATAGGAGTGATAGAGGAAAGGATGTGGAGAAGGATAGTGGATATATCAAGGTAACTGGAGATGTCGATTGACATTACATTTGAATAGTTGGAGATTATAGTTGTCAGGGAAACAGGAATAGGGAAGGGAGTTCCACAGGCGAGAGGTGCGATATATGAAGTTATTGGAGTAGAAGAGATAGCTACATTTATCAGTTTCAACAGTGAAAGGGTGGGAGCGGGATGCCAGCCTCGTAGGACGCTTGAATTCATGAAGTCTGGGAACCAGCGAAAGCAGCTCATCGGAGCAATTACCGTGAAAGTATTTGTAAAAAAGACAGAGAGAGGCGACGACACGTCTGTGAGAGAGCGACTGCAGATGAGATGCCAGATCAGGGCCCATTACATTGCATACGCGTCTCTGGATATTATCAAGAACTCCGAGGCAAACAGAAGGGGCTCCAGGCCATATATGGCAGCAATACTCCATGCAAGGGCGAATGGTTGATTTGTAGATTAGAAGGATCGATTCCGGAGAGAAAAATTTCCTGGCGCGGCACAGGGAGCCAAAGATATTATAACAAAAACATTTTGACATCGCTACAGAAAAGCTTTTATGTTTCAATACTATGATTGTACTTCTTCAGGCGATGGTTGGTAACTCTTGCCTACCGGAGTTACCAACCATCACCCCGAGGAATTATAATCATAGTATCGAAACATGAAAGCTTTTGTGTAGCGATGTAAAATCTTTTTGTTATAATCTATTATAATAAAAATATTATAATATACATATATATATATATATATATATATATATATATACATATATATATATATGAAATTATTATAATTTCTTATAATAAAAATGTAATAATATTTTGCTCTACTTTGTATTGAGCACATTTTTTAAAAAAGGTAATGCTACGAACTGTGGATTTTTACTCCATTTGTTCTTTCTCATATTTGTGTATATATATATATATATATATATATATATATATATATATATATATATATATATATATATGTATAGATAGATAGATAGATAGATAGATAGATAGAAAAATTTCCTGGCCCGGCACAGGGAGCCAACTTTCGTTGTGGTGGACGAAGCAATTGACTCAATGTATTTGTTCCATCTCAGGTCAGCGGACAGCTTGAGACCGAGCAGCCGCAGAGAGGTGCTCTTGCTCTCGAGAAGTTGAGCGTCAGACATTCTAATGCGATACAGGGAAGGATCCCTGTGGTGATTGTCGGGAAGTACGAGAAAAAAAAACTATTTGAATCAAATATTCAATGAGTTATGTTTTTGTTTTTGTGTAAAAGTCATGTTGTATTGGGTTTATTTGAACATAGTTATTATAAGTGCAACTGATGCATTGATGATTTGAGCACTAATAAAAATATATATACGTATGCTTTGAAGAAATCATATTTTGTTTTTCCAATTACGAAGGGTCCGGTGAAAGCACGGATGAAACTTGTGTTGTTCAGTACCTCCAAAAAGTTTAAGAACCACTGGGTTAGAATGTTCGCTGTCCCACCATAAGACCCAGGTTCGAATCTTACCATTGTCGATTTGTTGTGAAAGTTATTTCTAGCAGTTATCGACCATGTTAGGCGATCCCATCCTGCGTCACTGTTGGAAGTTGCCTGATAAAATTGACGCAAGCCTTGAGAGTGAAATTGGGTAGATGGAATATTTTCGGAGCCGCCGATAGCTGCGTTAGTCATCGGGTTTGAAACTGCTGGCCTTGTTCAACGTTCATCACGACCGATGATGCAGTTTCCCAGAACCTGTAACTAAGGTCCGCTCAGCTGAGTTGCAGGCTACTGGCATTGTTCAACGTTCAACTCTTTATCAAGCACGAGGATGCGGTGTCTCCCGGAACCTATAAATAAGGTCCGCTCAGCTGAGTTGCAGGCTACTGGCATTGTTCAACGTTCAACTGTTTATCAAGCACGAGGATGCGGTGTCTCCCGGAACCTGTAACTAAGGTCCGCTCAGCTGAGTTGCAGGCTACTGGCATTGTTCAACGTTCAACTCTTTATCAAGCACGAGGATGCGGTGTCTCCCGGAACCTGTAACTAAGGTCCGCTCAGCTGAGTTGCAGGCTACTGGCATTGTTCAACGTTCAACTGTTTATCAAGCACGAGGATGCGGTGTCTCCCGGAACCTGTAACTAAGGTCCGCTCAGCTGAGTTGCAGGCTACTGGCATTGTTCAACGTTCAACTGTTTATCAAGCACGAGGATGCGGTGTCTCCCGGAACCTGTAACTAAGGTCCGCTCAGCTGAGTTGCAGGCTACTGGCATTGTTCAACGTTCAACTGTTTATCAAGCACGAGGATGCGGTGTCTCCCGGAACCTGTAACTAAGGTCCGCTCAGCTGAGTTGCAGGCTACTGGCATTGTTCAACGTTCAACTGTTTATCAAGCACGAGGATGCGGTGTCTCCCGGAACCTGTAACTAAGGTCCGCTCAGCTGAGTTGCAGGCTACTGGCATTGTTCAACGTTCAACTGTTTATCAAGCACGAGGATGCGGTGTCTCCCAGAACCTGTAACTAAGGTCCGCTCAGCTGAGGATAAACTATAGGTCAGTATGCGTCTGCGAAAGGGATTGGCTCGTTCTCAAATGTTATATATCAACGGAATGCGTCAATTAACGTTATGGTCCGATAGAATCACGTTATCGGATCACGTGTATTTAAGTATACGTGTGATTATTTTGGCCTGGGTGTTGTTGCAAATAAGAGCGGGACAGCTGTCTTCTTCGGATTCATTGCCGGACGGGACGGGATCAACAGAAAAATGAGAATCAGATTTTATCCTACGTCCGTGAACTGAAAAATAAATCGCATCTGCCATTCTCTCTCAAAGAAAGTTCTTGAATAAAACAGGAAGTCGACCACAACAATAAAAACAAAAAACATATTCCAATTATATTTCCACGGTCTTACCGATCAGATGAAGATCACCAGTCGATTATGAATACTTATTTTAATGATGGATGTTTTTTATTGTTTGTTTGTTTGTTTTCTTTTCTTTTTTTACTTTTTACTGTTAGTGCGTTTCGTAACATCCTTTATTGTGTGTTTGGGACGCTAAAGTGAAATTTGAAACGGTGCCACCAAATTTAGGATTTATTGTCCATGTGAGGATAGATATAAACAAAGATAGATAGATAGATAGATAGATAGATAGATAGATAGATAGATAATGAAAAGCTATAGATAGATAGATAGATAGATAGTCTATCTATACATCTATCTATCTCAATCTGTTCATATTTTCTTTTTTTCATTTTTCGTTCTTTCACAGTCTGTTCACATATCTATCTATCTATCTATCTATCTATCTATCTATCTATCTATCTATCTCACTCTGTTCCTATCTATCTATCTATATATATATATATATATATATATATATATATATCTCAGTTTGTTCACATCTATCTATCTATCTATCTATCTATCCCGGCCTGTGAATGTCTCTATCTATTTCAGTCTATTCATATTATTCTATCTATCTACTGACCACGCTCAACGTTGCTTAACTTCGGTGATCGTACGAGAACCAGGGATTCAACGTGATGTGACCGTAAGCCATACCGGCCGTATTGGCAGGCTCACAGCGTCTGGTATTCTCAAGCGCTCACCCATCTAGGTACTGACCAGGCTCGACGTTGCTTAACTTTGGTGATCGTACCGGAAGCGGTTATTCAATTTCATATGGCCGTAAGACCTGTATACCACCCGTACATCCAAGCTTAATGCACCTGGTGTTCCTCAGCGGTCACCCATTTAGGTACTGACTAGGCTCGACGTTGCTTAACTTCGTTGACGTTCGAGAACCAGTGTGTCAACTCGATCCAGCCGTCGGCCTTTTGAGCCATACAGATAAATAGGTTGGTAAAATATTTGTTTATTGCCATTTTGGTCTTCCATATTTATTCGAGAGATCCCCGGTTTTTCGATTGCAGCAGAAGACAAATGATTTCCGAAACAAATCGTAATTCAAAGCTAATCTTTGTTCCCAATTACTTCCAATTCCAGACGGACGCTATTGACTGACGATAATAAAATTAAAAGTATTTTTTTTTTTTATTCCTTTATCGAAGAAAATCAGCAGAGAGATTTTTTCTCCTTTGCGTAAATACTTATTTTATCCCAATTGTTTTAGGACAACTTTATAATTATGTTTGTAACGAGAGAAAATCCGTTTTTCAGAGTTGGCGTCATTTTGAATTAATATCATTTTTATAATCATGTCGATTAAATAATTCGTAATGTTCTATAATTTCATCCGATCGGATCTACGTTCGTTTTTTGCAACGACATTCGGTTGAGGATTTAAGGAAACACAAAAGAAATGAACTCAGCAGTTCTTTACGAGGGTCGTTCAAAAAGTTCTCACCCAGAAGGACTTGGATTGCTTTCGTTTGGTTTGTTTTACGGTATATCAACCTCAATGGGTTATTTAATGCCGATAAGATTTTTATTGCTGGTAATATTTTTCAAAAAATGTATTACTGGTAATATTTTTATTTTAATATTTTTTTCTTCAAAAATGTATTGCTGGTAATACATTTTCCGCAAAAATGTATTGCTGGTCATACATTTTCATAAAAAATGTATTGCTGGTCATACATTTTCATAAAAAATGTATTGTTGGTAATACATTTTCCTCTGAAATGTATTGCTGGTCATACATTTTCATAAAAAATGTATTGCTGGTCATACATTTTCATAAAAAATGTATTGTTGGTAATACATTTTCCTCTGAAATGTATTGCTGGTCATACATTTTCCTCAAAAATGTATTGCTGGTCATACATTTTCATAAAAAATGTATTGCTGGTAATACATTTTCCTCTGAAATGTATTGCTGGTCATACATTTTCCTCAAAAATGTATTGCTGGTCATACATTTTCCTCAAAAATGTATTGTTGGTAATACATTTTCCGCAAAAATGTATTACTGGTAATACATTTTCCTCAAAAATGTATTGCTGGTAATACATTTTCCTCTAAAATGTATTGCTGGTCATACATTTTCCTCAAAAATGTATTGCTGGTAATACATTTTCCTCTAAAATGTATTGCTGGTAATAATTTTTCATAAAAAATATTATTGCTGGTATTAAAACCTATGTTTACACTTTCAGTTTTGACACCAGAATGCAGAGTCATCAGTAAAAAGATGATCCCGAAATGTGATTTGCTTGTTTGGGACACTAAAATCAAGCAGGTGCGTAAGTTTAAATATCTGGGAAGCGTTTTGACAGAGGACGGTAAGTGCGACACTGAGATCTGTAGACGTATTTGGTTGACTAAGGACGCATTCCCAAAAGCTCGGCAGAGTATTGCGAGTCATGAGGATATCTTTGGTTATAAAGAAAAGAATGCTCAGCTGTTACATGACATCTGTTCTTCTTTACGGCAGCGAATGTTGGACGATTTCCTCAAAGATGAAGAAGAGACTCGAGACGACGGAGATGTTGTTCTACAGAAGGATGCTGAGGATATCATGGAGCGAGCGAGTGAGCAACGATGAGGTTTTGGAGAGGATGCAAACAAGGAGGATACTTATACTTAACATCGGGAAGAGGCAGATGAAATTTCTGGGACACATAATGAGGAAGGAGGGACTGGAGAATCTGATACACACAGGTCGAACAGAGGGAAAGAAAGACAAGGGAAAACAACGCAGAAGGAGGCCTTGGAGAATGTACCTGTGTTTTATAGACTACGCAAAGTACGCCACAAAGGTCTGATAGAGCTGCCCAGCAAACTTGACATATTCGAGAAAGATATGAGTTCAGCAGATATACAAAAATAGAAAGGGTCGTAAGGCAAGGATGTGTCTTCTCACCGGACATATTCAATCTATACAACGAGGCAATTCTGAGAGAACTAGAAATCCTATCAGGATTCATCATTGGCGACTATAATCTTAACAACATAAGATATGCAGACGACAGAGTTTTGTTATCAGACACGGAAATGAAAATGCAAAACCTTCTACAGAAGGTAGCGAAGAAGAGCGAGAAGAAGGGACTAAGTGCAAACTACAAGAAGACAGAATGCATCGTCATCAACTTAAAGATGAGTCCAAAATGTAATCTACAGGTCGAGAGGGCTAAAATGAGGCAGGTACAGAAATTTAAATATCTGGGAAGTGTTCTAACAGAGGATGGAAAATGACGCAGTGAGATTTGAGGACGCACTGGAATTGCCAAAGCTGCATTTCAAAAGCTAAGCAGAGTATCAAGAGACAGGAAAATTTCGTTGGGAACAAAGTCAAGAATACTGAACTGTTACGTAATATCTTTCTTCCTATATGACAGTGAATGCTGGACAATCTCCCCAAAGATGAAGAAGAGACTTGAAGCAACAGAAACAATGAAAAGAGTACTGAACTGTTACGTGATATATTTCCCTCTATATGGCAGTAAATGCTGGACAATCACCCGAAATTTGAAGAAGAGACTTGAAGCACCAGTGACAAAGCAAAGAGTACTGAACTGTTACGTGATATTTGTCCTCCTATATGGAACTGAATGCTGGACAATGTCCTCAAAGAAGAAGAGACTTGAAGGAAGAGAAAGAAAGAAAAGAGTACTGAACTGTTACGTGATATCTGTCCTCCAAAATGGCAGTGAATGCTGGACAATCCCCTCAAAGATGAAGAAGAGACCTGAAGCAGCAGAAACAAAGAAAAGAGTACTGAACTGTTACGTGATATATGTTCTCCTATATGGCAGTGAATGCTGGACAATCTCCCCAAAGATGAAGAAGACACTTGAAGCAACAGAAACAAAGAAAAGAGTACTGAACTGTTACGTGATATCTTTCCCTCTATATGGCAGTGAATGCTGGACAATCACCCCAAATTTGAAGAAGAGACTTGAAGCAACAGAGACAAAGGAAAGAGTACTGAACTGTTACGTGATATTTGTCCTCCTATATGGCAGCGAATGCTGGACAATCTCCCCAAAGATGAAGAAGAGACTTGAAGCAGCAGAAACAAAGAGTACTGAACTGAATTGTAATTTTCATGTTTTCTTTGTTTCTGTCGCTTCAACTCTCTTCTTCATGTTTGAGGAGATTGTCCAGCATTCACTGTCATATAGGAGGACAGATATCACGTAACAGTTCAGTACTCTTTTCTTTGTTTCTCTTGCTTCAAGTCTCTTCTTCATCTTTAAGGAGATTGTCCAGCATTCACTGTCATATAGGAGGACAGATATCACGTAACAGTTCAGTACTCTGTTTTTTGTTTCTAACGAAATTTTCCTGTCTCTTCATACTCTGTTTAGCTTTTGGTAGGCATCTTTGGCCATACCAATACCTCTTCGTTTCTCAGTTTTACGCTTTCTGTGTTCTGTTAGGACAATTCCCAGATGTTTAAATTTTTGTACCTGCTTGTTTTTAGTTTCCCTGAATTGTAATTTGCATGTTGGGCTCATCCTTTAGCTGATGACCATGCCTTCTGTTTTCTTGTAGTTTATAGTTAGTCCTTTCTTCTCGCTTTCCTTTGCTGCCTTCTGTATGTGTTTCCTTTCAACGAAAAAGTGAGACTTTTTTAGGCTTTCAATCCTTTCACCTCAAGCAAGGCAATAAAGCCACTAAGCCGCAGGGGTGTTGAGTGTGAAAGAAAAGACAAGAGAACAGGATTTATGAAAACAGAAAATAACTTAATGAGTAATTAAAAAGACAAATGTCTTCTGAAGTTGAGTTGCTAACATCGACAAGAACATTTTTTTCGCCTGCTAATTAACCTTTATTTTGGGGAAAATAGGTTAATTGTTAATTAATCTTTTACAGAGTCTAATTCTCAAATTAAACTTCATCATTTGTATATGTAAGGGAAAAAAAACATATCCAAATCGTTCGCTAATAATCTCGTTTCAGACATCTACTCGGGGTCGTGGAACATGTTTCCCGCTCATGAGCTCGGAATGCTATTTATCAGGGGTGGCCAAACTTGTTTTATGTTAGAGTCACATACGATAAAGTTCAGAAGTTTGAGAGCCACAAGACATGAATAAAATTTACACATTACAAATAAAGCACAAAGGTTTACCTCCATTAATGGTGAATGCAAAATCTTCCTCTTACTCTGGCTTAAAATTAATGTTTTCATCTTCATATTTTTCGATTCTTACAATTTGAGGAGGCCATCTTCCTTCACAAAATTTTCACAGACACTTTTAAACAAAACTTGTATCCGAAGTGTACCAAATACGTCGACACAGTTCAACATCTTCTGTTTACACTTCATTGATGTACATGGTGCGACGGGGGGGTGGGGTCTCCTTAATCCACTTACCCTTGACCTCTGACATTCCTCTGTAACCCTTGTAGACTAGAAATTTCCTTAATACCTCTGCCTTCCACCATTCCTTCCCTCAGTACCAAACAACAATACTTCACTCAGATCTCGCATTAAAATTAGGATTTAAATTCTTAAATATGTTTACTAACCAGGAACATTCAACTTTTAATTCAATGGGGTCTCAATTAATACCAGTAGGCACAGTGGAGTAACGGTAGCTGCTCGGATTGAGGAATCGGAGAGCCGAGTTCGAATTCCAGTCGAATCCATTACATTCATTTACACGCTAATACCCTTAGGAAAGGTATGAATCCTCTTCTTCTCCCCCTAGCTATGG
>OZ038508.1:87013516-87078659 GCA_964036315.1 Acanthosepion esculentum | reverse complement strand
TCTCTCTCTTTCTCTCTCTTCAAAAATCCCTGACCTGGCATCTCGGCTTCAGTTACTTTTCTACCAGCGGAGCGTAACTTCCTTTTGCCTTTTCTATAAATATTTTCACGGCTAGCTTAAAAGCCGCCCTATCGGGCAACATTTAAGCTAGCTCCTGCAATGGCCTCTTATTTGGGCCTTCCTCCCAATAGTTTGGGATGATTAGATACGATAGACAACAATAAACTATAGAAGAACTCAAAATTGATCGCTGCATTTAAGTATTGCATTAATATTTAACCTAACCTTTTAAAAGTTCAACAAAAATTCTGCCGCCACTTAATTTAAAGATAATTTGATGTACGTAGGTCCTTACTTTCCGTACAAACAATTATTTTTATTTCATGGCTAACTTTCGCTGAATTTTGCAATTAATTTCAATTATTTCCAAATTTATTTCCAAGTTATAAAAATTGTTATCGTACAAAAAATTCGTCACAAAAGTCACATAAAAAATCGCCGAAAACAGTTGCAGTAAATCTTTGGAACACAAAATTGGGTAATTAGATAAACTTTCGCACAATAATGGAGGCCTGTGCCCGGGACTCAACTAAGATTAACAAGATCTCATAAACTGTAGTTTTCTCAATTTTTATTGCTATTTTTGTAACAATCAGGCTTTTTTTACACTAATACATTTTTTTAAAATTGATCACATGGAGTTTTTCTGCAAATTTAGCATTCGAATTTTTAAATTGTAAATAAATTTGTTTTTCCGTTTTATAAATTTTTATTTCATGGGTGACTTTTGCTGGATTTTGTAATTAATTTCAATTATATCCAAATTTATTTCCAAGTTATAAAAACTATTATCGTACAAAAAAATATCGTCACAAAAAAATCAGCGAAAACAATTGCATTAATTAAAACTTGATAACACAAAGTTTCAGGATTGCGGGTCCGGATCCGGCCCTGAATGTTTTTAATTTGCTCGCAGAGACGGCTTGATTCCAGAATCGTATGGTATGTTGGTCTACAGCCTCTAGAAGTAAAATTGAAAACCTGGACATTTTTATTTTGAAACGCTGTAATTTGAGAACAGTATTTTTTTTCATTTGAACATGAGCTATTGAAAGTTAGAGAGTTGTGTCCCTTTAATTGTTTTTATCAGCAGAAGCCAAGAGGGTGGGATCCGAAGACAATCGCAGTAATGAAAACTTGGGAATCCAAAATGTCAAAATTGCGGGACCGGATCCGGCCCGGAATGTTTTTAATTTGCTCACGTGGTCGGCCTGGCTCCAAAATGATATATGGTGGGCTACGGCCTCTAGGTGTAAAGTTGAAAAACTGTGACACACTGACAATCGCATTTATTATCTAGATAATTTTTCTGAGCTCTAGTTCTTGGTACCTAAACTTCACGAATTTAAGCGCCGTACTAAATTGGCAGTTAGGTCTCACAATGAAATTGCAAGTTGTAACCATAAGTTTTATGCTAATTTTTCTACTCTCAGACTTCTCGTATTTGAAATTCTCTTCCGACTTCCTGCGTACCTGTCAACTACGATCGCCAAATGTTTCTGTACCGAGACCCAAATAAGATTATCAATATCTCCTAAAAGGTAGCTTTGGTTTGGTTTGTTTTACAGTATACCAATCTCAATGGGTTTTTTAATGCCGACCAGATTTTTATTGCTAGTAATATTTATTTTTTCAAAAATCTACTGCTGGTAATATTATATGGCTGGGATTTTTTTCTTGAAAAATGTATTGCTGGCAACAATTTTGCCCAAAAATTATTTCTGGTATTAAAACGAATTTTTACACTTTCATAGTATTTTGACCACAGTTTGGGGCTTAACTATTTACCCATATCTCGGACCCTAACAGATGCTAGCACCCCAGATCAGGGTGGACCTGGGAACACCAGTAATTAAGTGGTGGTTCCACGCTCCTCAAAACCTCCTGATCAGAGGACTTGATGTTGGATGTAGTTTATCGTCTTACCCAGGACGCGGATGTAGTTTATCGCCATATCTAGGACGGCTAAAAGTTAGCCTTTTCTCAATTTTTAATGCTATTTTTGTAATAATCTGGCTTTTTTTGCAGCAGCAGCAGGAATAATACATTTTTTTTAATTTGTCACTAGGACATTATCTGTGCGTTCCTGTAAATGGGTAAACTCTCGCGCAGTAATGGAAGCCCGGCTGTACCCGGGATTGAACTAAAATTGGTACTATCTTCTTAACGGCTGTCTTCTCAATTTTTATTGCTATTTTTGTAATAATCAGGTTGTCTTACACTAATGCATTTTTTTAAATTAGTCACTGGCGCATTATTTGCAAATTTACCATTCGAATTTATAAATTGAAAATAAATTTGTTTCACCGTTTTTAAAAATTTACGCAATGGTTTTCTTAATTTAAAATTTTACTTTTCTTGTGTCTTGTTGTTTCTAAGGTTTTGTATTTGGTACAAGAATTTGAAATTTGGTAGGAAAGCAAATTTTTTATATTCGATAAACAGTAAACAAATAACACACGGAGTGCGCGTTATACAGGGGTGTTCAATAAAAGTGACTCACCCGATTTTTTTTACTTAAAATTTTTTTTCGCCGATTGCTTTTGGGGTCAAACTAATTTTAATCTTACTAATATAAAGACCCCTTCCCGACCACCTAGTAAAAAAGTTTACTCACCCTAAGGTATTCTGTTGATAATTATAATTTTGGATATAAATGAGATTTAGGGGGAAACTCTTTGCAAAAAAAGTGACTCACTTATTTCCTGCAACTAGTAATCAATAGAAACATAACCGAACAGCTTTAAATAAAGAATAATAGAGGTTTAATTTATTTATAATAGGTAATATAGTTCGAAATATTTAATAATCTATGGGTCCTCCTTTATTTTGAATAACCTTTTCAACCCTTTTTGGCATTGACTTGATTAGGTTCTGGCAAATCTCATCTCCAAGCATTGAATTCCATTCGGATATGAAATTCACAATCAAATCCTCTTTATTGCTCAACTGCTTTCTCGAGAGCCTGTACTTTATAATGCTCCATAAGTTTTCTATGAGGTTGAGGTCAGGAGATTGGGGCGGTCATGTCATAACACTCACCTGCTTCTCATCAAAGTATTCCTTCACCAATTTTGATTTGTGACAGGGAGCATTATCCTGCATAAAAATGAGCTTGGTGGGGTCGATTTGCACCCTTTCAGCAGAAGGGAACAGACAAGACTCTAAAATTCGCCTGTACTGCTCGCTCCTGAGGGTCTTTTCAATAGGTTTTAAGAAACCAGTTCCATGAAAAGAAAAGCATCCCCAGAACATTATACTGAACGGATGCTTGACAGTACTTACTGCTAAATTCAAAGAGCTTTCAAAGCTTCTTCTTCGGATTTTAGATTCTTTGAATTTAGCTCAACTTTCGTTTCATCGGAGAAGAGAAGAAAAAAAAATCAGGTGAGTCACTTTTATCGAACAGCACTGTACTTATGGAACGACGATGCCGGTGCCGGCGCCAGGTTTCGCATTAAATCCTCTTTTGTTTTGTTTTGTTTTTAGTTCTTATGCCTTTCTCAGCATTACCTTTTCTCTCCAATATCCCCACTTGTTTATCTGGGTTTTCTGCTTCAAACCTGTTATTCCACTTTCTCGTGGCCTAATGTGTCGATTCTCCCACTGAATGTTCATTCCAAAGAATAAATAAATATATAAATCATTCTATTAATACTTATGAATGGAAAAATCATTTTATTATTGTTATCAATGCTTTGACTGTGCGCCATTTTAATGTGGTTAAGTTAAGAGTTAAAAACCTCGCTAGTCGACCGTCGGTAGATGTTAAGCAGATATTCATTCAGCGGGAATTGTTTAACAGCAGAATTTAAAAGAAGATCAAAACTGACAAATTTATTTTTCATAAACTACGTGAATTGTGTGGAGAGTTCATTATTAAATGGTTGGCTTTTTTCTGCCGGTTTTATTGAAATCACGAAATGTGTTTGGAAACGAAATAAGAGATAGAAATAAACTCTTTTAAATATATTGTTTTGATAATTAAATGAAGGCACAAATACACCGCCAATTAAGTCTTCCTTTTCGAATTCTTTCTTTTCTTTCTTTCTTATTTATTTATATATTATTCATATTTTCTTTTTTCTTTTTTCTTTCTTTCTGTCTTTCTTCCTTTCTCATTTATATATATTTTTTTCATATTTTCTTTCTTTTTTGTTTCTGTCTTTCTTTCTTTCTTATTTATTTATATATTTTTCATATTTTCTTTCTTTTTTCTTTCTTTCTCTCTTTCTTTATTTCTCATTTATATATATTTTTCATATTTTCTTTCTTTTTTGTTTCTGTCTTGCTTTCTTTTTTTCTTTCTTATTTATTTATATATTTTTCATATTTTCTTTTTCTTTCTTTCTGTCTTTCTTTCTTTCTCATTTATTTATATATTTTTAATATTTTCTTTTTTTTTCTTTGTTTTGTTTCTGTCTTTCTTTTTTATTTATTTATATATTTTTCATATTTTCTTTCTTTTTTCTTTCTTTCTGTCTTTCTTATTTATTTATATATTTTTCATATTTTCTTTCTTTTTTCTTTCTTTCTTTCTCATTTATATATATTTTTCATATTTTCTTTCTTTTTGTTTCTGTCTTTCTTTCTTTCTTATTTATTTATATATTTTCTTTTTCTTTCTTTCTGTCTTTCTGTCTTTCTTTCTTTCTTTCTTATTTATTTATATATGTTTCATATTTTCTTTCTTTTTTCTTTCTTTCTTTCTTTCTCATTTATATATATTTTTTCATATTTTCTTTCTTTTTTCTTTCTGTCTTTCTTTCTTTCTTATTTATTTATATATTTTTTATATTTTCTTTCTTTTTCTTTCTTTCTTTCTGTCTTTTCTTTCTTTGTTATTTATTTATATATTTTTCCTATTTTATTTATTTTTTCTTTCTTTATTTGTGTCTTTCTTTCTTATTTATTTATATATTTTTCATATTTTATTTATTTTTTCTATCTTTTTTCTTCCTTTCTGTCTTTCTTTCTTATTTTTATATATTTTTTCATATTTTATTTTTTTTATTATTTTACTGATTCTTTCTTGATTTTCTATACTTGATTTATTTAATTAATTTTATTTTTTTCCTTCAATTCTGTTGTTCTTCTTTCTTTCTTTTCTTGTCGTCCTCTCTTTTCTTTTTCTTTCTTTCTTTCAGCTGAAGTTCCTGGGGCACATAATGAGGAAGGAGACTCATGGCGATGTGGTTCTACATAAGGATGCTGAGGATACCTTGGACCGAGCGTGTGAGCAACGATGAGGTGTTAGAGAGTTTGCAAACAAAGAGGAGGCTTATACTTAACATCAGAAAGAGGCAGCTGAAGATCCTGGGAGATATAACGAGGAAGGAGGGCCTGGAGAATCTGATACACACGGGTCGAATAGAGGGAAAGAGCGGCAAGGGAAAACAACGCATGATAATATGTTTTTGAAAAAATAATGTTGCCAGCTATACATTTTTGAGAAAAAAAATATTAACGGAAATCCCCCCCGGAATCGATCCTCCAAATCTATAAATCAACCATTCGCCCTTGCATGGAGTATTGCTGCCATATATGGTCTTGAGCCCCTGCTGTTTGCCTCAGGGTTCTTGATAAGATCCAGAGACGGATATGCAATGTAATTGGGCCTGGACTGTCATCTTGTCTGCAGTCGCTCTCTCACAGATGCACAGTTGCCGCGCTCTGTCTTTTTTACAAATACTTTCACGGTAATTGCTCCGATGAGCTGCTTTCGCTGGTTCTCAGGCCTCATGAATTTAAGCGTCCTACGAGACTGGCATCCCGTTCCCACCCCTTCACCGTTGAAACTGTTAGCTGTAGACGTCTCTTCTACTGCAATAGCTTCATGTCTCGCACATCTCGCCTGTGGAACTCCCTTTTTTATTCATGTTTCCCTGAAAAATATAATCTCTAACTATTTAAGTGTAACGTCAATCGGCATCTCCAGTTGCCTTGATCTATCCACTTCCCTTCTCCACATCCTTTCCCCTTTCATTCTTATCTGCTCTCGCTCCAAATCTTCTGTAACCCTCTTGCCTTGATCGATCCACTATCTTTCTCCACATCCTCTCCTTTACTACTCCTATCTGCTCTTCCTCCAAACCTTCTGTAACCCCTTGCGTGCTAGTGGCTTCCAGCCTTGCTTGGGGTGAAAAGCTTAAAAAAAAAAGAAGATATTTGATAAAACAAAGGAAAAAAAAGTTGTCGGCATTAAATGACCCATTGAGGTTGATATGCCGTAAAACAAAACAAAAAAAAATCTTCACTTAGTAAGTGCTAATTATACCAAAAGCTGCGAAACTTACTAATTATTAAATACAGAGGGAGTCCCAAGACATTTGGTTCACTGCATATATATATATATACAGGGTGAGATGTCGCCATTTTTTTTTATTTTGCGTATGTGTGTTCTTTGTTTTTAATTTTATCATTTTCCAATTTACTCAGCCAGAAATACGGAAATGGCGTGCTGTACTGCTTGGCATTAGCACTGGAAACTCCAGTACAAACATTTCAGAGTGTTTGGGTGCCAATCTGAGGACAGTACAGAGGATTCGGAAAGAGTTGGATGAGTCTAATGCTGATTACGAAGGTGTTTGGAGTGATCACTAGTGATGGCGATATTATATCTTCATTCCTCTGCCTATAAGCCCTCAGACTCAACACGGAGGCCTCCTTGAGGTGGTAGTGCTGCCCTGGGTCAAGAAGGTGGCTTCTGGAAGACCCTATGTCTGGTAACAGGATTCTGCACCATGTTACACGAGCAGGAGAACCCATTCATGGTTGTCAGACAATTATATCACCCCTTACATCTGGCCACCTAACTCCCCAGACTGCAACCCCCCTTGATTATTATGTGTGGGGTGCAGTTAAGCGAATGACCAACAAAGCTCCTTGTAACACCAAAGATGCGCTGAAGGCAAGGATTATGGCAGAATTCATCAACTTAAACAAGGAGACCGCCCAGAAAAGTTGCAGGAGATTCCGAAGTCGTCTGGCGACCGTGGTTGAAGTCAACGGCGATTTTACTGAATAAATTTAGTCTTTAGTATTTCAAGATATTTTTGGTGTCATCCGGTCGAGAAATCTTTCTCGGACAATCCTGACTCATTCCTTCCAGCACTCTCTGTCAGACATCGCTGTCGGCATGTCCTCCAGATGGCACCAAGAGTCATCTACAACTTGGTCAATGTAGGTGTGATGAGGACTTCCAAAATTTTCTGACATGTGTATCGAAATTCTAAATTTCTTTGCAAGGGAATGATACCTTCATGGCGTTAATGATCACGGCCCTCCACAATTTCCTCTCCTTTGTAGCTCTTAATAAATTTGCCTCTTTTGTTTTCTTACTTAAACTCTGTTCTGCCATCCATTTACTTAAGTTCGCTAGGTAGTTTATGCGTCATTTTCCTCTGCCCTGTGAGTATCAAATTTTCCAAGCCCTCTTTCCTCATTATGTGCTCTAGAAATTTCAGCTGTTTTTTTCCTGGTGTTAAGTGTAAGTATATTTACCAGGCCTCCCGCTTAAAGCAGTATGTGACACACGGTTGAATCTTTACGTCGGGAGCCCATTCAGATACATATGGGTAAAAGACAAAAATTGCTTGTCTTCAATGACTGGTATGTTGGCTTTGATACTATACTGACCCCAATGCAATCTTTTAGTGCAATGACGAAGATGCTACTGAAGGGTTGGAATCCTCATGACCAGGCACGTTCTACCATCAAAGATAAGTTTACTCCACTCCCAGCCAAAACTGATCCCCTGTGCCCGGTAATTATTTGTACTGGCCTGGCTTAGGTCACGAACGGCGCAAACAAAAATAAAATTCCTTAGGTTTATGATTCTATATCAACTTTTTTCTTTATGTCATATCCCCTCAGGATGTTGCCGATCATGGCTCTCCACAATTTCCTGTCCTTTGTAGCTCTTAATAAATTTGGCCCTTTTGTTATCTCTCCTGTTCTGTCATCCATTTACTCAGGCTCGCTAGGTAGCTTCATCATCATCAGGTCAAGAATTCTTTTCAGATTTTCCTGACTCGTTCCTTCCAACCATTTCTGTCAGACATCGCTGCCGGCAGGTCCTCCAGATGGCATCCAGAGTCATCTACAAGTTGGTCAATGTAGGTGTAATGAGGTCTTCCAACCGATCTTTTGCTGCGAAATGGGTTGCATAGGAGGGTGTCACTCAGAGGTTCTGACTTACTTCTCCAAGAGGGGCCAGATAGCCGAAGCCTTCTCTCTCTCTAAGCGAAACTGATATAAGAGGAAGGTGTCCATACAGGCGTTTCTTCGTTGGGTGTTTTTTTTACCAGCTGATGTCCAATGCAACTCGTGACATCCTCATGATAATCACTACAGGGGGAGAGTGCATTTCCCCGCGGATGGGGTAACTGGCAAATGTGGAAGATTTCACAATTCAAATTTTAAATATTTTAAACATTCTAATATTTTACTGAATTTTATGTACTTTTGTTTCATAGGATGATTTACGAAAACGCTTGCTGTTATTAAAGTTACCGCTCTTAATTTCCGATAATGTCATCATCCGTATTTTCAAAAATCGACCCGTTTATACGCACCTAAAATAAATTCAAAATTCTTTTTAAAATTCTGGGTGTTTTTTCCAGCTGATGTCCAATGCAACTCGTAACATCCTCAAGTCCGCAACTGATAATATCAAATCCGTCCCGGAATTTGTTTACCTCGGCAGAAATATCCAGTCAACGGAGAGAGACATCAAAATCCACGAAGACAAGGCCTAGGGTGTCCTTGATGGTCTGAGCACCATATGGAAGCCCTTCATCTCTGACAATCTTAAGAGGGACTTTTTTTAGGGCCAATGTCGAATCTGCCTTGCTCTACGGCCCAACAACATGGACACTGGTGAAACACCATGAAGCATCAGTTGACGGAACATTTTTGGTGTTATTTTGCTAAATATGTTTGTTAAAATGAGATGTCAGTGTTATTTTCGTTTTTGCTTCATCTAGACGACAATTTATCCATCGCGCACTGTATATATGTTAAAATGAGATGTCAATGTTATTTTCATTTTGACGGCCTTTAGACGACAATTTATCCATTGCACCCTGTATATCTGTTAAAATGAGATGTCAGTGTTACTTTCATTTTTGCGTCATCTAGACGACAGTTTATCCATCGCACCTTGTATATCTGTTAAAATGAGATGTCAGTGTTATTTTCTTTTCTTTTTTGGCGTCATTTAGGCGACGATGTATCCATCGCACCCTATTTTGTGCGTGCGTGTCCGTACGTGTGCGTAGGGGTAACCCGAGTTTAATAATCGCCTTCCACGCTCTGTTGGTGAACAGAGCTACCAGTGTCAGAAAGGCGACAAATTCAGCCAACGCATAAAAAATAGTAAAATTGAAAACAAGTATAGCAGAAAGCCGTCGACTGATAAGGTGATGGCCTCAAATAACACTGTCATTAAGTTCGACTACTCCAAAACGTCTGTAAACAAATGTTTATTTACTATTACTTCACGAGTTTTTCTTTCTTTTTTCTTTCCTTTTCCTTTCTTGCGTTTATATCTCCTTTCATATCTCCGCCCTTCATCTCTAACCACACATCACCCACGCAGACAAGTTACACTCTCTCTTGTATAAAACAATTTATGACTGATTTAACGAATACAGATGCAAGCGTAGCACTTCATATTAAACAGGTCCGGTGTGTATACCCCAGAACCACCCGAACAGTGGGGTAGTCTGACTGGAGGCCAAGACAGTGCTTTGTGACCATCGCTATATTATCAACATTTGCTTTTTGCGACCTAAATTTATATACGTTATTTGTTCGGGATATGTGGTGTATTAAAAGGTATCAGGGGGTTAAATTGCTTGAAGATTCAGAAATTGGTGTGCTCGATAATTTTTCATCCACAACAAATAATACAAGACAGAACTTAATGGTTCAAAACATAACATTTGAATTAATTTGTTTTGATGTACGCGGGTCATTCAATAAATAAGTTGAATTTTTCGGTATAAGGACTTCTAATACAGATAGAAGTTTACTTTTTTTTAATTTTTCAACGTAGTCTCCCAGCACTGTCACACACTTTTCCCATCTGTTCACAAGTTTCCGTATTCCCTCAGCGTAAAAATCTTTGGACTGATGTCTCAGCCAGTCGCTTACAACACTTTTGACTTCATCGTCACTTTTAAACTTCGTGTCTCTCGTGAACGCTTTCAAGGGACCAAACAGGTGAAAGTCTGAAGGGGCAAGGTCTGGGCTGTAAGGGGGGTGAGGGAGCAGTTCCCGCCCAGCTCGTTGATGGTCTGCACCGTTTGGGCTGCTGTGTGAGGCCTTGCGTTGTCAGGATGCAAGATGACTCCTTCTGACTGATGACCCCTGCGTTTGTCCCAACAGATAAGCTCAAAGTCCTTGCAATGTCATCCACTGTCACCCTTCTGTCAGACTGAATGAGGTCATTGACTGATTCGATCACCCCAGGAGACCTCACTTCTGTAGGCCTCCCAGGTCTGTTTTCATCCTCAACACTGCTCCGTCCTTCTTTAAACAATTTAGCTCACTTGTAGACATTTTTTGGCTGAAACATGTGGCACCATACACAGTTGACATTCTCCTATGAATTTCAACTGGTTTGCACCCTTCAGCAACCAAAAACTTGATAACTGACCGCTGTTCAATCCTGGAGCATGCTTCTTGGTCGCCCATCTTTGTTAATCGCCAAAACTCTCAAAGTTTTTTTTTAATCTGCAAAAGAAATTAAATCCATGTGAAAAAGAAGTAAAACAAAATAAAAAATAAAAAAGAGTAAGCTTCTATCTGTATTAGAAGTCCCTATACCGAAAAATCCACCTTATTTATTGAATGCCCCTCGTACATGCATATAAGCTAAAGGTTTGATAGAGTTACGTCTCTTAGATTTGGGAAATATTTGTGCCGGAGCTCACGAAGTTGAATTAATTATTAACCTGTAGTTTTAGAAGAATAAAGTTCCTGTTGCCTGTTAGGAAAAGTTGGTAAGAGTTCAGAAGAGTTAAGAGTTCGTACTTGCGTGAATGTTGGTAATGTTCTTTAACGTCTGACCGCAAGGTCAAGACGAGAGTTCTTGAAGGTCACATTTTGACAGCAAGGAATGAGACGCAAGAGAAAACGAAGAAAGACTGGAGAGAGAAAGCTTACTCGTGTTTTGTTTATATAAGATGGTGTATCACGTGACAAGCTCCAGCTTAGTTCGCGGGAAATTTTTATTCCTCGCGTGCAGGATATCTGATTGGTCGGAATTGACCAATCAGCGAGCTAGTTTTGAGGAGATTAGCCAATGAAAGCTTGTCGTATAATATGTATGTATGTATGTGTGTGATGGTGATGATAATCACTACAGGGGGACAGTGCATTTCCCCGCGGATGGGGTAACTGGCAAATGTGGAAGATTTCACAATTCAAATTTTAAATATTTTAAACATTCTAATATTTTACTGAATTTTATGTACTTTTGTTTCATAGGATGATTTACGAAAACAATTGCTGTTATTAAAGTTACAGCTCTTAATTTCCGATAATGTCATCATCCGTATTTTCAAAAATCGTCACGTTTATACGCACCTAAAATAAATTCAAAATTCTTTTTAAAATTCTGGGTGTTTTTTCCAGCTGATGTCCAATGCAACTCGTAACATCCTCAAGTCCGCAACTGATAATATCAAATACGTCCCGGAATTTGTTTACCTCGGCAGCAATATCCAGTCAACGGAGAGAGACATCAAAATCCACGAAGACAAGGCCTAGGGTGTCCTTGGTGGTCTGAGCACCATCTGGAAGTCCTTCATCTCTGACAATCTTAAGAGGGACTTTTTTTAGGGCCAATGTCGAATCTGCCTTTTCCATTTGTGATTAGTAAATACAGTTTGTTTTTTTTTCCGTAATTTTTTTTACTTATGCTTAGCCTGGGGAAAAAAAACTCTATTTAAAATTCACTATTTTTTATCCATAATGTTAAATGTGTTCAAATTACTCAACTATTTAACAAGAAAATCTCGAGTTGATGTTAAAAATTGGCGTAAAACATTGTTGATTTATTTAATGATCTATTACGACAGGTCTCTAATTTGTATTTAGATACAATTTATTTGCAATTTTTCTAATTGTTCACCTATATTGCATATGATCCATCCTTCTATATAATAAGTTTACAATAAAACTGGTATTTTATATGAATACTATCTTATGAAAATTGAGATGTAATAGAATGTGGAGCCCCCGTAACATAGATTCAGGAGGGTGGGGGACGCCACCAGACACTTGCGCTGGCCATATATATATATATATATTTTAGAATTGGACATTGTCCGACAATTTATTTAAAGACATTTATATTATGTTTAACGTTCTTTTTTATAGATACAAGTATTTAAGCAAATGCTCTGTTTTTATAATAAACAGTATTAAATAACATTTACCGGCCTGAATGTCCGAGAAATTTTCATAGAAAATATGTGTCCTCCGCCAGGAATCGAAATTTTCGCTCTCCGACAGGAATCGAACCTATACGGAACCATCATTTCGCGTGATGTGCCTTAACCGTTCGGCCACAGATGAGCGTCTGGTTAGCAAGGTCGATTTTACTATCTTTAAACTTAAATCTTCCATGAATCTCTTCTATTCATATCTGCTCTAGCGTATCAAATGTAAACAAATGACGTCATATATTTTAGAATTGGACATAGTCCGACAATTTATTTAAAGACATTTATATTACGTTTAACGTTCTTTTTATAGATAGAAGTATTTAAGCAAATGCTCTGTTTTATAATAAACAGTATTAAATAACATTTACCGGCCTGAATGTCGGAGAGCGAAAATTTTCTATGAAAATTTCTCGGACATTCAGGCCAGTAAATGTTATTTAATACTGTTTATTATAAAAACAGAGCATTTGCTTAAATACTTGTATCTATAAAAAAGAACGTTAAGCATAATATAAATGTCTTTATATATATATATATAAATATAGGTGACTATACTCGTGTCGAAAAACCTTCGACTTCTTGATTTAATAGTAGCCAAATCAATCTCGAAGGGAAAAAAAGGTTTTAAAAAAGAAGGAGCCAGGAACATGAAAGACTGTCGAAAATAATCGCACAGATACAGGTCCAAGGCCCAAAGAAAAAAACCCGATACGAGTAAACAACTAACTAAAGAGCTCGATACAAACGTAGAGCAAACCTAGTCAAACCTAATGAGCCAGACAAACCTACCAAGGTTTCACTTAGGCAGATCGTCAGGGTCAGCTGGCCCTGACGATCTGCCTAAGTGAAAACCTTGGTAGGTTTGTCTGGCTCATTAGGTTTTGACTATATATATATATATATATATATATATATATATATATATATATATATATATATATATATATGCAAACGTTACAGTTCTTATTAAACAGGTTCTGTGCGTACTATCCGAGAACTCCCCGAACGGTGGGGTAGTCTGATTGGGGCTGAGACAGTTCTTTGTGACCATCACTATCTTATCAACATTTAATTTTTTCGACCTATATACGTTACGGTGGAGTAATGGATAGCGGCTCGAATTGAGGAATCGGAGAGCAGAGTTCGAATTCCAGTCGAATCCATTACATTCACTTACTTTGGAAAGGTATAAATCCCCTTCTTCTCCCTCTCCAGCTATGGGTAAATAGCAGGAGAGACAGGGTTCTATTGGATGGCAAGTGGTCTAGGAGAAGGACAACACTGAATTCAAAACCTAGGGATCGTCGTTAGGAAACTTCTTACAGGTCTCTGTATTTGGCTCTTCCAAAAAGTGTGGTGGGTTCACTATAATCAAATCATCTGTCGGTTCCTAGGAACTGAATTGCTTGACCCACATACGTCGGAAAAACGAATCCCGCATATATTAATAAATATACATAATATATATATATATAAATTAGTAGGTTAATGCACCTTTAAAATTTTGTTTGCGAAAGGATTTCGCCATTTTATATCCTTAACTTTACTAATCTACTTTTTGTATGAATCATTCATTGTAATATAAATTGAACTGCACCACATCTTTGATTTAAAAGAACTGATCCGACGTGCAAATTTTCGAAATAACAACTGAGACATTACTCTATTTATTGAACTATTTAGTTCATGCCACATTGACTGAAAAAACTCCTACAACAAAAAATTCTCAAACTACCATATTAGTAAAAAAAAAAAAACGAACTCTTAAATTTTCAAAACAATTCAACCTTAGCGTTGGTACTTCACGCTCCAAAAATTTTTATCCGTTAACAATAACACATTTCTAAAAAAAAAAAGAAACATATTTCGATTCGCATTTAATTTTTCGTGTCCGCTATTACCTGGATTTACTAAAAACAAAATAATTTCCATGTCTGAGGATTAAGTTTGTATGTACAGTTGAAAGTACTAGCAGATTAAAAAAAAGACCTTATACAACTTGAAGTTATCAAAAACAAGGCTCATAACATTCATCGAATAATTCGTAGGTTAATGCAACTTTTAAAAATTGTTTGCGTAGAAGTTTTTCGCCATTTTATATCATTAACTTTACTCATCTACTTTTTGTATGAATCATTCATGTAATATATATATATATATATATATATATATATATATATATATATATATTATCCCTTACCGGTAGCATGACTCAGAGTTTCATGCAGAACACAATCTTCAGGTGCATAAAGATTACGCTGTGCATGAAACTCAGAGTCGTGATGGATAATATATACATATTTATTAATATATACTTAACAGCTCTGTTATATTACATAGAGCACTATTTTATTAACACCGGCACTTAAGATTTATGCAAATAAATATATTTTGTCACTTAGTGGACTGATGTTATATTCAGCTTCTTCTGCACCCCGACTCTAGAGTTTCGTAGACTAGTGCACTCATCTTTGTTGCTGCTACCACAACGTTTCGGCTATTGTGCCCTCCTACCGTCTTCAGACGTATATTAATTTGGGTAACCTACAGGGAATTCTGAACTGAAACCTTTATTTAATCTACGGAGATAGACTGTTCTAATTCCACTGCTCATGTCTAAGGATATCTCGTCGAGTTCTTGTTTTTATTTAATATTCGACGCTGAAGAGTTAGACGTCTGGAAGAATTAGCGCATATGCTAGACTATGAGGATCCCCTTAGCAGGCCTAGTATAGAAATAAATACAATATGGGAGACGTTAATAAGGAAAGAAAGATAAATGACAGCAAGTATTCAACAGCAGCAGCAATCACAACATATCAGCCAGCAGCAGCAGTTGCATACCTAATCATCAGTCAGGTTAGGTTTAAAGCTCCAATTTCATTAGAGTAAATTGTCCTTCGGGAATTCGGGAATTTGGAAACATAGTGGTTATAAGTTCGAACCCTTGGTCAGGCAGTGTGTACTTTCACTTAGTCGAAGCAGGCGAACAATAACTGAACGTAGATTAAATAAAGTGTTCAGTTCAGTATTCCCTGTGGATTACCCAGATCAATATACTACTGACGAAGACCGGAGAGCAGAACGGCCGAAACGTTCTTTCTTGGTATTAAGTATACTTCTGATTTAAACCCAATCTAACTAGCATACGTGAAACACTAGTCTCCACAGCGTTTGCTGTCTGATCTGATTGGCGTGTGGCGTTTTGTCCGAACCATTTCATCAAATTACAACCAAGTGGTTGGACCATTTAACAACGTCTTTTAACACATATCTCAGAATAAGAATAAAAATATATCATATTTTTGTGCCTATTTTAATTTTAACCTTTGAAAACGCATGTGTATAGCGGTATCAGTTGTCAGCCGATATCTTATTAAAGGAAACATCTGAAAGATGTTACAGAAATTGTTTTGGCAGGTCAGCTGAGTGAAAGCGGACCTCACAAGAATCATGTAAAAAAACCCTGACAAATAAGGTCAGCTGAGTGAATGCGGACCTCACAAGAAACATGTCAAATAACCTTGACAAATATGGTCAATTGATTTATTGCGGACCTCACAAGAACCATGTCAAATAACCCTGGCAAATAAGGTCAGCTGAGTTAATGCGGACCTCACAAGAAACATGTCAAATAACCTTGACAAATAAGGTCAGTTGACTGATTGCGGACCTCACAAGAACCATGTCAAATAACCCTGGCAAATAAGGTCAGCTGAGTTAATGCGGACCTCACAATAACCATGTCAAACAACCCTGGCAAATAAGGTCAGCTGAGTTAATGTGGAACTCACAAGAACCATGTCAATAACCCTGACAAATAAGGTCAGCTGAGTGAATGCGGACCTCACAAGAAACATGTCAAATAACCTTGCCAAATAAGGTCAGTTGATTGATTGCGGACATCACAAGAACCATGTCAAATAACCCTGGCAAATAAGGTCAGCTGAGTTAATGCGGACCTCACAATAACCATGTTAAAAAAAACCCTGACAAATAAGGTCAGCTGAGTTAATGTGGAACTCACAAGAACCATGTCAATAACCCTGACAAAGAGCGTCAGCTGAGTGGAGAGGTCTCGATGAATGATTTTTAGACGAACACTAACAGGACAAAGAAGTTTGGTATTTTTAAGCCAGTGGTTCCATGCATCCGAAGACAGAGAGACCGTTCGCCCGCCACACGTTAAACCTATCGCACCCTTCCCCTTGTCTCACACTGCTTCAGTCAGCAATAGCAGACGGTTAAAACCGAATAAAATTTGCCGACTGATACAATTTCGTCTCCTGAGTTTATTTCGTTGTTAACGATCTGACCAATGAGTTATTTTTCATGTATGAAGCCACAAGCGTTCCACTGCACACTGAGAACGACCCTGGGGTACGTTCTGAGCTGCAACGCTACATGTGTTGTTAAATGGTTCTTGATTTCTTGATCTCAAGGCAGTTTATATCTATCTATCTATCTATCTATCTATCATAGGCAGTTCATATCTAAGGCAATTCACATCTATCATTCTCTCTCTCTCTCTCCTTCTTTATCTATCTAAAGCAGTTAATATATAATGCAGTTCACATCCATCTATCATTCTCTCTCTCTCTCTCTCTCTCTATCTATCTAAGGCAGTTCATATCTAAGGCAGTTCACACCTATCTATCTTTCTCTCTCTCTCTCTCTCTCTCTATCTATCTAAGGCAGTTCACATCTATCTATCTATCTATCTATCATTCTCTCTCTATCTATCTATCTATCTAAGGCAGTTCATATCTAAGGCAGTTCACATCTATCTATCTTTCTCTCTCTCTCTCTCTCTCTCTCTCTCTATATATATATATATATATATATATATATATATATATATATATATATATATAAGGCAGTTCATATCTATGCATGTATGTATCTATCTATTTGTTTATCTAAAGCAGTTCATATCTATCTCTCTAAACCAGTTCACATCTATGTATGTATGTATGTATGTATGTATGTAACTAAGTTCATATCTATCTAAGGCAGTTCCCATGTATGTATGTATGTATGTATGTATGTATGTTTGTATCTATCTATCTATCTATCTATCTATCTATCTATCTGAGGCAGTTCATATCTATCTGTCTAAGGCAGTACAAATCTATGTATGTATATATGTATGTATGTATGCATCTATCTATCTATCTATCTATCTAACTATCTAAAGCAGTTCATATCTATCTATCTAAGGCAGTTCATATCTATCTATCTATCTATCTATCTATCTATCTATCTATCTATCTATCTATCTAAAGCAGTGCGTGTGTGTGTGCGCGCGCACACAAACACCCACATACACATGTCTGACGACCGGAACAGATTTGCTATGTGGGAAATACAGATTTTACTAGTATATAAAAGTAAATTCCACCCTATTTCTGTTGAAAGAATGAAGTGGAAATGTGGCCTACCAAAAATCATTCTCTGCCCCTTATCCTGGCGCGAACGAATGTCGCTGGGGCCAGAGATAAATTTACGGCCGTCTCCTTCTATCAGCAGACCCCTATTGTGTATCTCTTTGCAATACTGTCGTTCCGTCCCTTCCGCAACAAGACGAACAGGCGTACATATGTGTATATGTCGACATTTCACGCCTAAGAAACACTTGAATAAGCTTATCGCTGTGTGTTGTGAATGGTTTATTTTTACACAGGTTTTCCGCACACAGTGAGGTACGAACTCATTACTTAATAATAATAATATTGTACTAGACCAGCTCTAGCCCTCATTTTACTAACCGTAGCTTAGTTTGACACAAGGCCACAAATTTCGAGCACCCTATCAGAACCAATGTTACTACTTATTAGTAATAGAAACGTAGTAGTAATTTCAGCCCCAGCGCACATAATAATAACGTTAACTAAGATTGGCATAAGGTTTCAAATTTTGAGCACCCTGTGAAAATCGATGTTGCTCTTTAGTGGTAATAGGAGCTTAGAAGGAATTCTAACTGCGGTACTCAATTTTAATAAATTTAGATGAGTTTGGCACAAGGCCAAACATTTTGAGCACACTGTGGGAACCAATGTCACTATTTAATAGTAAGGAGCTTAGTAGGAATTCTTACCTGACCTCTCATTAATACTAAATTCGGCTGTTTGGCACAAGGCCACACATTTTGAGCACTCTGTGGGAATCGATGTCACAAGGAGCTTACTAGGAATTCTATCCCCAGCACTCATTTTTACTAAAATCAGCTGAGTTTGACACAAGGCCATACATTTTGAGCACTCTGTGGGGGGATCGATTTCACCACTTAGTAAGGAGATTAGTAATAATTCTATTCCCAGCACTCATTTTTACTAATTTTAGCTGTTTGGCACAAGGCCACACATTTTGAGCCCACTATGAGAATCGATGTTACTACTTAGTAGTAAGGAGCTTAGTATGAATTTTTATTTTATTTTTATTACAGCTGAGTTTGGCACAAGGCCATACATTTTGAGCACTCTGTGAGGGGATCGACGTAACTAATTAGTAGTAAGGAGATGAGTAGTAATTCTAGTCCCAGCGCTCGTTTTTAGTAATTTTAATTTTAACTAAGTTTGGCACAAGGCCACACATTTTGAACATTATTTGAGAATCGATGTTAATAGTTAATAAGGTAAGGAGCTTAGTAGGATTTTTTTTATTACAGCTGAGTTTGGCACAAGGCCACAAATTTTGATGCTATTACTTATTAGTAATAGGAGCTTAGTAGTAATTCTAGCTCCAGCGCTCATATTACTTATGTTAGTTTTGTTTGACGCAAGGCCACGAATTTTGAGCACCCTGTGAGAATCGATGTTGCTACTTAATTAGTAGTAATAGTCGCTTGGTAGCCTTAGATTAAGGCTACAAGTTGTGGGTACTCACTGAGGGTCGAACTCACTGCTTAAGGATAATCGTGAGTCAGACTAGTCCCCTATCTGTTACCCGACTCCGAGGCGTCGTAATGTGTGAATCTGTTGGTTAATTTGAATTATATGTGCGTGTAGGTTGGGCAGAAGAGAAAACACCTCTTCGGTTGTGAGAGATAAATGCCGTGTCTACAAGCAACAGTCACACGTGGGTGTGCGAGTTAAAAATAGCGAATAAATGTGTGTTCTTAAGAGAGACACGCATCCACATTACGACGTGGATATGTATGTGAGCGACAATAGATGTCTGGGAGGATTTGTGAGCTGTGGTACGTGAGGTACACCCCTCATTCTCCCTGTGACATAGATAAATCTCATATTTACGCAGCTTACGCCACTAAAGCTGTTGTCGCAGTCATGGCCGGCATAGACTGCCAGGTCCCTTTCTTTACGGTTGAGAGTTTGAGGATATTTATTTGACTAAATCTCTGAAGGTCCTCTTTAGGGGGAAAATACACAGAGAGAGAGAGAGACACACACACACACACAAGAAGAAGAAACCTGTATAATATTTAACAATGGAGAAACTTACCTGGAAAATAGGACTTCTCTTCGTAAGTCAATATATTTCTGTTTTTTAACTTTCTGTTTCTTAACAAGATCGTTGTGTTCCGTTTCAGTGTTTACATTGGAGAAAACAGACGACATTGTTGACTTTTCACACGGTCGCTTTCTCTACCGCTGCCATCCTCTACGCGTGTGTGTGCGCGCGTGTGTGTGTGTAGCAAACCGTTTTTAATACATGTTTCGTTAAACAAGACTGACAAATTATTTTTTCTTAATGTCATTTTTCTTTGATGGGATATTGAATCTAAATGTTGTCTAAATAAATATGCTAGGATTTCGAGCGGATTTTTTTTAGTTTTTTTTTCGGCAAATCTGTTAGCGCTTCACTCAAAGCTAAGTTTTATTTTTTTCGTTTTAGTTATATATTTCTAAAATGAATGGTGTGCTATTTTAGAAAGTTTAAAAGTTGCTGAAAGTAAACAGATAATTAATTGCCAAATACGGCCAGACCCTTTTGGCCGTTTTTATAATTGATGCAATTAACGGCTGGTTACTTGTTTTCTGACAATTGAAAGTCTCTCATTGCGTTTAAAACTTTTTAAAACGCTTTTTGTAGTTGGGACGCAAGTCAGTAATGGGGGGATGTATATTCCTAATTATTGATGACTTCGTAAGCTCAATAAATATTAATAATCACAAAGCGTGGAACAGCTACACGACACAAACGATTTGACGAACTAAGAAAATTGCTCAATTTAATTTAATATTAATCACAGACACAATACATACACACACATGTGTGTGTGTGTATGTGATTAATATTAAATTAACACATAAACACACACACACACACACACACACACACACATATATATATATATATATATATATATATATATATATATATATGAAGAAATATAGTCTTAAAGTGTGCTATATTTATGGGATAAAGTGCTCAATATCAGAGATAGAGCGTGTGTAAATATAAAAGTGAACATAGAAGTCAACACTTAGAGGCGACAGTCTGTTTCATGCTAGATGCAATCATCGGGCCACCGATTATATATATATATATAATTATTTATTCGAAAATTATAATATAAATATGTTATTATTTTTTAATTTTAATGTCTTATTTTTATTTTAATATTTCTTATTAAGTGATGCTGTTTCAACACCATAACTTGATAAGACACCAGAAGTATTTGAAACAAAATGGCTATTTTTGTAGTGATTTTATAACATTTTTATGTTATAATTTTCGAATAAATAATTATATTTGCTCTACTCTGTATTGAGCACTCTTTTAAGAATATTATTTGTTGTTTATTGGAATTTATTCCGTATACACCAATCCTATACTTGTATATATATATATATATATATATATATATATATATATATATATATATATATATATATATATATATATATTAAAAAATCATCAGTGATGGTTTTAACTGCGGGTTTCAGGTCTTGCAACACCATAACACTTCACGGTGATCCAGTCACCAAGGATCATGATCGGATCCAGATGTGTGTCAACTTACAGCTACAACTAGTCTCATAGTATAAGGCTAACCTATTCTCTGAGGAAGCTTTAATAAAAATCGAAACATGTTAGATTTACATACGTTTCCTATTATCCTATTTCGTCAATTCATATATATATATAGAGAGAGAGAGACAGAGAGACAGAGACAGACAGAGAGGAATGTCACATTTATTATCCGAAAGTTGCACGTCGGATCAGTTCATTAAATATCAAGTACGTGGTGCAGTTCAATTTATATTACATGAATCATTCATACAAAAAGCAGATAGTGAAGTTAATGATACAAATGGCGTGAATACATCTTCGCAAACAAATTTAATAAGATACATTAACCCCGAACCTGTATATGAATGAACAGGCCAAAGTACCCGGATAAAAAGACCAACTAGAATTTATTCAAAACAAGGATCATAACATTCATCTACAAGATCGGAGTTCATAATGTATTCTCGCCATTTGTATCATTAACTTCACTATCTGCTTTTTGTATGAATGATTCATGTAATATATATATATATATATATATATATATATATATATATATATATATATATATATATATATATATATATATATATCATCGACTCTCCCGTCGGATTGGGCGTATGAGGGTCAATCAGATCAGTTCCTAGAAACTGAGAGCCCGACGCCGACACATGAGATTTGATTATAGTGGTGAAGGTTTCGTGCAGGACCATCCACACTTTTTGAAGGGCCGAATACAGAGACCTGGTGCACTAAGTTCCATAAGGTCCCCAAACGACCCTCCGCAAGTTTTAAATTTAAGTTGTCCTTCTCCGAGACCAATTGCCATCCAAGGCTATAGAACCCAGTCTGTCCTGCTATTTACCCATAGTTGGAGGGAGAAGAAGAGGATTCACACCTTTCGTAAGTGAATGCAATGTGACTAGAATTCGAACTCGGCTCTCCGATTCCTCAATCCAAGCCGTTATCCATTACTCCACCGTGCCTAAAAACTACGAACAAGGCCACAATGTGCTAACTGTGTTCGGAAAATAAATCATCTCTATAACACTAAGAACATACATATAACGCACACACTCAGTTAAACTGAAAAAATAAAATCATCCTTGATAATGGCTAAAAGTATAGCCGAAAGCGCTCGGAATTATAGAACGTTTGGACAATTTGTGCACACCCTGTGTCCCAAAAAAGAAAGCACTTGTTCGAACGCAAGAAAAATCGAATAAAAAGTTTAATCGCAGTACCTTGTCTGTCTTTTTTAATGAAACATTCATAAATGAAGGAGTGGTGCCTAAATACAATATATATATATCTGATCTGATTGACCCTCGACACCTTCCGAACAAATGATCCTGCTGTCGGACGCAGTTTATCATCTTACCCATGACGCGTTAATCATTTTGGTAATTTCAAAAAATACTACTGAGGGATTAATCGTGAAAACAAAATATAATGTTTCCCATACAAAATATTTATAGGTTAGGAAAATGCATTCTGGGAAGACGAATCCAAATTTGGGGGAGTAAGTGGAGCCTGGAGAAAGACCTTAAAATAAAAGCAAGTACACTGTAGTAATTTTATCTGTTACTTTAAAAGTAAAAAAAATAAAATATCGGATTCTAATTGTTTTTAAAGAATTGCAGGGCCGCCTCAAAATTTTTCCTATAACACACACACACACATATATATATATATATATATATATATATATATATATATATATATATATATATATATATATATATATATATATATATTGACATACAAAAGCAAGTGGCTCCCGAAGTGACTTCCAAAGAACCATACTTAAATGCTATTATTCAAGTAGTTTTGAACAAACACACACACACACACACACACACACACACACACACACACGTATATATATATAGACATATATAGTGACATACATGTGGCGCCCGAAGAACCACACTTAAATGCTATTATTCAAGTATGTGTGTGTGTGTGCGTGTATATATATATATATATATATATATATATATATATATATATATATATATATATATATATATATATATATATATATATGTAGTGTAATGGGGCAGCAGATCATTATTCAAAGATATATTGTTTAATATAACAGGCAACGAATACCTATAATACTGTCTCAGATCGAGGAACAGCATAATAAAAATATCCAAATATTTGACAGTTATTGTTTATATTTTTTCCTGAAAGTAAAACCTCTTTACAAAGCTTAGAATAGCTCATGATCAAACATAATAAACATTTGTTGTCTTTTATATTTAACAATATACATATATATATATATATATATATATATATATATATATATATATATATATATATATATAAAGACAATTTTTTTTATATTTATACGTTCTTTTTATAGATACAAATAATTAAGTAAAAAAATGTCTTTAAGTAATTGTCGCACTTTGTCCATTTCACAATGTGTGACGTCATTTGTTTACATTTGGATACGCATCGAGCAGATATGAATGTACGAGAGAGATTCATGGAAGATTGAAGTTTAAAGGCAGTAAATTCGACCTTGTTCCTCTGTGGCCAAATCGGTTAAAGGCACGTCAGGCTATATGACGATTTCGTTTAGGATACAGGGTCGATTCCTGTCGGAGGACGAATATTTTCTATGAAAATTTCTAGGACGTTCAGGCCGGTAAATGTTGTTAATACAGCTTATGTAACAGCGTTTCCCTTAATCACTTATCGAGGGGTGTTTGATCGATTTGAACCATTTAAAACCCTTTATTTTACATTCAACACCATCACTTGATAAGACACCAGAAATGTTGAAACAAAATGTAAAAGAAATTTGTAGAGATTTTATAACATATTTATGTTATAATTTTCGAATAATATATATATATATATATATATATATATATATATATATATATATATATATATATATATATATATATATATATATATATAATAGGGCGGCTAATAAAATTTGAAGAATGAAAAGTGAAAAAAATTACACCAATATTGGAAATAAAATTATTATTTAGTATATATTAACATTTTGACGAAATTGAATCACGAAACAAAATATTTTAAAGTCGGAATTTTCGGACACGCCTGTGTACTTTTTAACCGAGACGAAGTATAAATAAAAAAGTGCAGCTTACTTTTCCGGAGTATGTTGTTGTTGGTTAGAGGTCTCCCTGTGGAAATTATACTCTGTTTAATTCCTCAATGTTTGAATTTATTTTGAAAATAAATTTCATCACTCGTTTCATTATATATATATATATATATATATATATATATATATATATATATATATATATATATATGTATATATATATTACGTATATTAAATATATACAAATACATTTTATATATATATATATATATATATATATATATATATATATATATATATATAATGTATTTGTATATATTTAATACTTATTGGAAGCCCAGAAGAATGGTAATTGAGAAAATTACGAAAATCCGAGTCGATATCGATAAGTATTGAATTTTATTACAATAATTATTTCTTTCGTCAAATATGGGGTAATTTATTGGTAAAAATTCTGTTCGCCTTCATATACGCTAAATGATATAATTTTATATAGACTAATAGTCACAATTATTATGTTATTACATATATATATATATATACTTATTCACCCCAAATAAGAATTTATACGAGTGTCATTCAATAAATAAGGTGAATCTTTCGGTATAAGGACTTCTAATACAGATAGAAGTTTACTTTTTTTTCAACGTAGTCTCCCAGCACTGTCACACACTTTTCCCATCTGTGCACAAGCTTCCGTATTCCCTCAGCGTAAAAATCTTTGGACTGATGTCTCAGCCAGTCGCTCACAATACTTTTGACTTCATCGTCACTTTTAAACTACGTGCCTCTCGTGAACGCTTTCAACGGACCAAACAGGTGAAAGGGGGATGAGGGAGCAGTTCCCAGCCCAGCTCGTTGATGGTCTGCACTGCTGTGTGAGGCTTTGCGTTGTCATGATGCAAGATGACTCCTTCTGACTGATGACCCCTGCGTTTGTTCCAACAGATAAGCTCAAAGTCCTTGCAATGTCATCCACTGTCACCCTTTTGTCAGACTGAATGCGGTCATTGACTGATTCGATCACCTCAGGAGACCTCACTTCTGTAGGCCCCCCAGGCCTGTCTTCATCCTCAACACTGCTCCGTCCTTCTTTAAACAATTTAACCAACACACACACACACGCATATATATGTGTGTGTGTGTGCATGTGATTAATATTAAATTAACACACACACACACACACACACACATATATATATATATATGAAGAAATATAGTCTTAAAGTATGCTATATTTATGGGATAAAGTGCTCAATATCAGAGATAGAGCGTGTGTAAATATAAAAGTGAACATAGAAGTCAACACTTAGTGGCGACAGTCTGTTTCATGCTAGATGCCTGACAAGTTTTTTATTTAATTTTTCTTGTGTACGAACAAGGGCTTTCTTTGCTGGACAAAGGGTGTGTAAGAACTGTCCAAACGTTTTATTTTTCCGAGCGCTTTCGACTATACCTTTAGCCATTATCAAGGATGATTTGATTTTTCAGCTTAATTGAGTGTGTGCATTATGTATATGTCTTAGTGTGTAGTAGGGGTGTTTTAATTTACAATTACGGTTAGAACGTTGTGGTTTTGTTCGTAGTTAATATTGTTAAGGGTAGGCCTTTTCTTTTTTATTATTAAAGCCTCCATTATTTTTAACCTTTTTTTACAGGTGGAAGCAATTAATATATTTGTGTTTTCTACTAGTATATTTCTAATGGAGTCTGGTAATATTTTTGTGTGTGTTTAAATGGGTTCTAATGGAGCTGTGATATATATATATATATGAATCAGTATCACCTCATACAAGGCAATAAAGTCTCTAAGACTCAAGATGTGACAGGAATTAGGAAGAGAAACATTTAATGATGTGAGGGAAAAGAAAAGAGTAATTAGGAGGACAGTAGATAGCGATTGACTTTACATTTAAATTTTTAAAGATTAAAGTTGGCTGGAAAACATGGAGCCAGAAGGAGTTCCACAAACAAGAAGTTTAAGAGAAGAAACTGTTAGCATAGAACTTACGGTTACATTTAGCCAGCTCATCTGTAAATTGATGTCGCCAGTCTAGTATTGCACTTAAATTCATAAATTCTAGGTAACATAGCGAAGATTTCATCCGGTGAAATAAAAATAAATGTAAAAAAAGGCACAGGGAGGCAACTTTACAGCGGTGAGAACGTGACTGAAGCCGAGCTGCCAGATCAGGACCAATAATATTGCTCATTCTTCTTTGGATCCTATCAAGGAACACTAGAAAGGGAGCAGGATCACCAGACCATATATGGAAATAGGGACACATATTCATATATCAGTATATATGCGCGCACACACACACACACACACACACACACACATATATATATATATATATATATATATATATATATATCATACAATCGGAATTAAGATACCATTATGTAAATGATCATATCTGTCTATATTTCTGAGATGAGGTATTATGTACACTATTTACATTATTCGGACTATTGTCCTCATCTTTGTTGCCATATTTATTACTACGTTTCGGCCGTTGTACACTGCGGCCTTCTTCAGGTGGTTGGAATGTCGAACTGAACCCTTTATTTCACTCACTGGGGTAGACTGTTCTAGTTCCACGTGCCATGTCTAATGGCTATCTGTTATCTCCTGTTAATTCCCATTTCCAAGTTCTCCACCGCCTTAACCAGGTATTGAACTCACATTCTTTGTGTCCTGTCACGGGATCTAACTAACGCCTTTATCCTCAAGGACACATGGCGTCAATAGTAATCTGAATAGAGTAGAGAAGAGCGGTCCGAATAGTAATAGAGGATAGAATAGATATGACTATCAGTTAGACATCGCGCGATTTCCTACATATGCGTTTCCTCTATAGTCACGTGGTTTACTTAATTCAATAATGGGATCGCCTGTGTTTGCTCACTGGCGATCAATGTTCAAACTCAAGTGTCGGCAGCGACATTTTATTCCTATATAACAAAAAAATGACAGAATGTTTAGTCAGGACTCCTGGCTGGCCACTCATACATAAAATAGGGAGTTATTTTTTCAATCACCCTACATACATACATACATACATATATATATATATATATATTGTCATCCACAGACAAACTGTTTCGCTGCATCACAGCTCATCAGTGTGGCTAGACATCCGGTTGCCTCTTGCTAGGATCGAAACCTGGCTGAATTGCCGTCAGTCGGAGATTGTACCCCTAAGCTGTCGGTGCACAGCAGGGATGAAAATGAATTTACGCGTATTTATTTTTAGATAAACACACAGTGACTGAGAGAACTCGATTCACTTTACCGAAGAGTCTTGCATTATTTGCTGTAATAGTCACTGTTTACAACCCCACACTTTCTCCCCAGAGAGCTCAACCAAAATGAATTTTTCAGGAGCTTATATATTGTCATCCACAGACAGATTGTTTCGCTGTATTACAGCTCATCAGTGTGGCTAGACATCCGATTGCCTCTAGCTAGGATCGAAACCTGGCTGAATCTGTGTCAGTCGGAGATTGTACCCCTAAGCTGTCGGTGCACGACAGGGATTAAGGTGAATTTAAGCGTATTTATTTTTAGATAGACACACAGTGACCGAGAGAACTCGATTCACTTTACCGAAGAGAGGTTTATCCCTTGTTTCCTCTTTAGAAATGCTTATTTATTATAGTTAACAATATATGTTTAAATATAGGGATACACCTCTACTCTTTTTGATAAGTCTGGGGAGGAGTTTGAACCGGACTAGAGGAGAACCTGTCTAATCCTACTAAATGCGTAACAGGATGGTCATCGCTGGTGTTGCAAATTCTGTAAGCATCGTCGAGGTGTCAGTGACGTTTCATTCTTCTCGAACAGCTGGTAGCCCCTAAAGCAGCTAATATGGCCTGTCTACTCATGGAGTTGCAATATGACGCAAGACGACCTTCGGGCTGATTTACGCCGTTCAGGGTATAGCAGTTTATTTTACGCAGCTCAAGTGAAAGATTACCGTAAAATTTATTGACTAAAAACCAAATGAAGCTCGCGCTGAAATTATTTCCGCTCTGAAGATCGCTAGGTTCGTCCCTCCCACCAAAAACAGAATCATGTTTCAGGGTTACAGTACCATTGCTGTTGGTTCAGCTTTAGTCGAAATTGGAATGCCGCTTGTTGGGGTCTTTTTGTCAGCGTATCTAATATTTCCGTTCTCTCAAATTTCATGCACGTATCCACAAACGAAGTATTTTTATTTTTTATTTTGGGGGCTTTTCTTTGCCCTATCGAATCCAAAAATTCCTGCCAGTAAGATGAGTACAGGGTCTTTCCCTGCTTTCAAACATACTTTACACAAACGTATAATCTATTTCAAATTATATATTAACACAAAGCTATACTTTTAAATGTTTCTACCCTAATTAACAGACATCTTACAGACATTGACATCGCTCTACAGACATTTTCTTCCGGATACTTGCTTCCCAGCCAACTTTGATCACCAAAAGTTTAAATGCAATGTCTTCTTATTTCCTGTTCCTTTATTGTCCTCTCTCCTTAATAGTAGTTTTTCTCATGTTCTCTAACACTCAGTAACCCCTTGCGTCCTAGTGGCTTTATTGCCTTTGATCTTCAAAAATTGAAATGCAATGCCAATCGTTATCTTCTGTCTTCTTAATTCTTCTTCTTTTATTGTCCTCTCACCTTAATAGTAGTTTTTCTCATATTCTCTAACACTCAGTAACCCCTTGCGTCCTAGTGGCTTTATTGCCTCTGATCTTCAAAAATTTAAATGCAATGCCAATCGTTATCTTCTGTCTTCTTAATTCTTCTTCTTTTATTGTCCTCTCACCTTAATAGTAGTTTTTCTCATATTCTCTAACACTCAGTAACCCCTTGCGTCCTAGTGGCTTTATTGCCTTTGATCTTCAAAAATTGAAATGCAATGCCAATCGTTATCTTCTGTCTTCTTAATTCTTCTTCTTTTATTGTCCTCTCACCTTAATAGTAGTTTTTCTCATATTCTCTAACACTCAGTAACCCCTTGCGTCCTAGTAGCTTTATTGCCTTTGATCTTCAAAAATTGAAATGCAATGCCAATCGTTATCTTCTGTCTTCTTAATTCTTCTTCTTTTATTGTCCTCTCTCCTTAATAGTAGTTTTTCTCATATTCTCTAACACTCAGTAACCCCTTGCGTCCTAGTGGCTTTATTGCCTTTGATCTTCAAAAATTGAAATGCAATGTCAATTGTTACCTTCTGTCTTCTTAATTCTTGTTCTTTTATTGTCCTCTCACCTTAATAGTAGTTTTTCTCATATTCTCTAACACTCAGTAACCCCTTGCGTCCTAGTGGCTTTATTGCCTTTGATCTTCAAAAATTGAAATGCAATGCCAATCGTTATCTTCTGTCTTCTTAATTCTTCTTCTTGTATTGTCCTCTCTCCTTAATAGTAGTTTTTCTCATATTCTCTAACACTCGGTAACCCCCTTGCGTCCTAGTGGCTTTATTGCCTTTGATCTTCAAAAATTTAAATGCAATGTCAATTGTTATCTTCTGTCTTCTTAATTCTTCTTCTTTTATTGTCCTGTCTCCTTAATAGTAGTTTTTCTCATATTCTCTAATACTCAGTAACCTCTTGCATCCTAGTGGCTCTATTGCCTTGCTTTGGTTGAAATTATTTTTTTAAAAAAAGAAAGAAAAAGCTAATCTCTATAAAAAGAAAAAATGTTCATATGTTTACATATGAGAATAAGGTTTTTAGACATTTAAAAAAAACTGTACAGACAGGCGCCCACTACATTGAAGTTGCACTGGTAAATGGAGCATATTTAATGCTAAGCATTTAAGTTTTGTATGTACAAATAACGTAGTAGCTCACGGCACGGTAAAGTCGACTGTAGCTAAAATTCCAGCCATGGCTTCTGCGTTAGCTTTCACAGGAATACTCTTGAGAAAAGTTTGAACTTATTACTCCTTACTTCTCGTCGTTAATAGCGTAGCAGACTTGAATGACCGCCGGCGTAGGAGAAAGAAAACTCTGAATTCAAATCCATCCAGAAGATGGACAGGCTTCTTCAAGTTATCTTGCCTTAGACCAGAGGTTCCGAAAGTGGGTTCCGAGGATCCCAGGGGCTCAGCGAAGGAGTGCCTGGGATTCCGTGACACAAGTTCAGAGTAATAAATGTTTAATATAACACATTAGTTGACCCTCGGGTTTAGGCGAATCGGTTTGTAGCAGTCGGGAAAGCACCTTCTCTGGAGTTTGTTCTCTAAAACATTGGCTCTTCGGAAGAAGCTGGCCTTTATGCCAAGAGAAAACGAAGCGAATGAGGATGATTCGCCTCTGTGAACATGGCATGATAGCGTGTCTTAGCTATAACGGGCTGAACTGGTGGCACTAGTGAATGTAGCGCTCATCTGAACATTTTCCATGGAAATAGTGATAAACTCGTGATACTGCAACTGTTGAAAACGGGTTGTAAGGCAAAAAAGTAAGTCATCGCCGACAAGGCCGTGTAAATGCTTTTGAACTCTGTTGGGACTCGAAAGAAGGGATTAGACCGCTCCAACCGAGATACAGTAGTCCATCTTGTGTCTAACCCAGAGGTTCCCAAAGTGGGTTCCAAGGAACTCAGAGGTTCCGCAAAGGAGTGTCTGGGTTTCAGTGACAAAAGTTCAGAGGAATAATTGTTTAACATAACACATTATCAAGGTTGGTAAAAAAGTTACCAACAGATTTAGATTGTCCTATAATGTTGTGATATATCTTGTAATACTTATAGTATATAAGTATAGTATATAAGTATATATATGTGTAATTTGGCAGCAACTTTTCTTTTAAACATGTTGTTTTGAATGTTAAAGACATCATCGTCCTGCATATTTTCTTTTGAATTTTCTCATATTTTCTAATGAGACTTTTTATTTGAAAATGATATCGAAATAAATGCATCGCCATGCACGTGATAACATCATCGCGTCTTTTGAAAGGATTTTAACGTTTATTTAGTTTGTAAAAAAATGTAGCAACATGATTACGCTACAAGACAATTGGCAAATGTTTTTAAAAAAATTTGACTAAAAAATTTTGACCTTGAAGATGAACAATGATGTTCGAAAGTACTAGGTTATCGTACGGACAATATTTATTTCGATATCATTTTCAAATAAAAAGTCCCATTAGAAAATATGAGAAAATTCAAAAGAAAATATGCAGGACGATGTTGTCTTTAACATTCAACACAACATGTTTAAAAGTATATATATATATATATATATATATATATATATATATATATATATATATATATATACTTTTAGTAGTTATTGATTGTGATATCATCTGTGCATTATGACAACACATAAATCTGAGAGTTAATTTTCTCGCCATATTGGAAAAAGCTCTGGCCGTTAATTGACTCTCGTTGGCGTAAATTTCGTATGTATACGTTCTGGTTAAAAACAAAACCCCAACCTACTTATATCAAAGTGAATTTTCCTATTAAACAGCCATAAAAACCTAAATATCAAAGTAGACTTGATCCTGCTGCTGACTTTAGAATCAAATTCTCAAGTATAAAGTCAAATATTAAAAAAATTATATGACAATATTAAACAGAAGAATTGTTCTCATTAAATGTTCCCAAAAATTCTGATTACTTATGAAATAAATTTCATGTTAACATCGTTCGTAATTCTGTTCCACGTGTTTTTTGTGGGAAGTATGAACATTTTTATCAAAAATATATATCAATATTTATTATTTTTTAAATTGCTTTATAAAATATTTATATTACGAACATATAAATGTATTAGTATCTGGACTTCCACCCAAAATTTCTGAACCCTAGAAGGGTTCCACGTCTCAATATATGTATATATATGCGTGTGTGTGTGTGTATATTATGAAATGGACAAAGTCCGACAATTATTTTAAGACATTTTTATGTTTATACATTCTTTTTATAGATACAAATATTTAAGTAAATGCTCTGTTTATAATAAAACAGTGTTAAACAACATTTAATGTCTTAAATAATTGTCGGGCTTTGTCCATTTTATAATGTGTGACGTCATTTGTTTACATTTGGATACGCATTGAGCAGATATGAATGTACGAGAGAAAATCATGGAGAATTGTGTTGAAAACGGTAAAATCGACCTTGGTAACCCTCCTCTGTGGCACAATCGGTTAAGGCTAGTCAGGCTATATGACGGTTCCGTATAGGATACAGTTTCGATTCCTGTCGGAGGACCATATTTTCTATGAAAATTTCTCGAACATTCATGCCGGTAAATGTTGTTAATACTGTTTATTATAAACAGAGAATTTACTTAATTATTTGTATCTATAAACATATATATTTGTTGGCATCCGTCCGTCTCGATGGAGTAGCGCGGTGCGCCACGAGCCTGGGCAGGATATATGGAGAATTAGGGCTGCCCAGACGTCAAGTTCCCCTCGCGGCCTTGCTAGCAGAGTCCAAAGGAGAGGATAAACCAATACAGTTTGGTACCAACGCGGCAGGAAAGTAGCACAGAGTGCCGTCCATCCGCCTTCGGGACTCCACTCCGGGTTTGAATTCAGAGTTGTCCTTCTCCTAGACCATTTGCCATCCAACTATTTACCTATCTCCTGGAGGGAGAAGAAGAGGATTCACAAGGGTATTAGTAAGTGAATGTAATGGATTCGACTGGAATTCGAACTCGGCTCTCCGATTCCAAGCTGCTATCCATTACTCCACCGTGCCTCCTTATTTATTTATATATATATATATATATATATATATATATATATATATATATATATATATATATATATATATATATATATATATATATATATATATATATATATATATATATATATGTATATATATATATATATCACAGCAATAAACGTATGAAGCTTGATATAATTATAATTTATAAATATGGTTGTAGTTGCGGGGCTGACTACATAGGAAGAACGACACAACGCTTGGACATGAGAATTAAACAGCACGTTCCTACCAAAATCAGGAACCACACTTTGCTGTTGAATGGACTCGTCACAAACACATACGGATCCGCCATATGTGAGCACCTATTAAAGAGCAGATTGTGTGCAGCTAATTTTAGTGTTGACCAGTTCACCGTGTTGTCCCGGTCACACTCGTTATTTCACCTTAAGGTGCTGGAGGCACTTTACATCGGGTACCGCAAGCCTTCCTTGTGTAAACAACGTGAGTGTTTGTTGGGACTCGCTGTCATTTGCCTCTAGCTCCTTTTGCTCATATTTTTCCCCTCCTACTCCACATTTCCTTTTATTGTACATTTTCTGTGTTTTTAATTTAAATTAAATCTCCCGTCGTAAGCCTGAAAAGAGCGAAAAGCGGGAGTGAAACCGGTTGCTTCGCCCGTTTTTAATATGTCTAGTAATATCAAGCTTCATACGTTTATTGCTGTGATAACATTTTGTACCTTCAAAAATATCTTTATATATATATATATATATATATATATATATATATATATGTATGTATGACATTGGGGCGAACTTGGGTAATGAAGGGGAAACCAAATTTTATTAGCCTAGGGGCCACTTAAGGTTTATATCCCTTCCTGCCTAGTCTGCATTTGTGCGTAATTAATATATTTTTTCTATTTTTGCTTCCTTTTCTACCGAAAGTTTCAAACGTACGATGGCCCTCTTTATACTCACCGAAGGAGATATAATCTTTACAAGCAGTGTAGGGTGGTTGATTTTCACGCCTCAACTATTGTTGGCTCATTTAATTTCTAAATCAGTCAATTTTTTAAATTACATTTGAGTTTCTAAACATTTACTTGTTGAGGTTTGGTTTATTTTATTTTACGACATATCGACCTCAGTGGGTTATTTAATGCCGACTAGATTTTTAGGATAGATTCGCATGAATAGAATATGCATTCTTTGTAAGAAATCGGTTTGTAGTTCAGGTTACATTGACGTATTTTTCTAAAGAGGATTTTTGTCGAGAATCAAATCTATTGTTGGTAATATTTTTTTTCAAGAATGTATTGCTGGTAATATTACTATAAAATTTATTTTTATAATTTCACAGTGTTTTGACCCTAGTTTGGCGGTTAACTATTTGTCCATATGTGGATACCCTAAAAGGTGCTACCACCCTGTATTTGAATAGGCAAAAATGAAATGCCCTGTTCCAACATTACCAGTAAGAATATTTTCGTTTTACTAAAGTTCACCCAATACAAGGCTCGAGGTACACTCAAGGTAGAGGGTTACTGTGTGGAGTTGTATAAGCGTAATAAAGGGCAAGATAACAGGAAAATAGTTAATTCTATATTTGAAAAGGTCAAGATTTAATTCTAAATGTCACAGTTCAGGTGAGGATTTTATAAGTATAGAGTTGAAGTAAACAACACACACACACACACACACACACACACACACACACACACACATATATATATATATATATATATATATATATATATATTATATTTTTATCATATAGACAAAAAGAGTATACTCACTACATAGATGCAACTTCGTTTCGGTGCATTTCAATTGCACTTCGACTGGTGAGAACCAAAAATGGTTAAGAAGAATTCTGCTTGTCTATATGATAAAACTATAATAAATAATTATTGCTCTACTAATGGTATCGAGCACTTTTGAATTAATGCTATGAAGGTTAGGATGTATATATTATTTCTGTTCTCATTTCATCGGATATATATATATATATATATATATATATATATATATATATATATATATATATATATATAAGTAAGAACAGTAAGATATATAATCCGGTGTTCTTATTGATATTTTCTATTTTTATTTTTACAAAATAGTGCTCAATGTAAATTTACAGAGCATTAATATTATAAATTAACTGATTTAAAATATGTTTTTTCGCTACACAGTAATAACCATGTTTCAAAAATGGAAGCTAAAAACTTCAAATTTAATTTTGTAATTAAATTAAAAACATTAGTTCGATTTCATCCTCAATCGAATTTTGCAGTAACTTATTTTTTTAAATTTACTGAGTTTTAACTGCAAGGAAAATTCATAATTTACGGTTACCAAGGATACAGAGAAATCCAATCATCCAGACAAGGGATGGTAGCGTGTTCATTTTTATTAACTTTTGTTGTATCAGTTATTTGTTACGTTCGAAAAAGGGGTTAAGTTTAGATCGGGATGTATTTTTTTAGGTGGGATTGTATTTTCCAACGAATTCTGACATCCGTTCAATGCATGTCGTCTGGTTTTTTGGGGTTTTTTTTTATTCTGTTGTTAACGGCAAAAGTTCTTTCGGCATTTTTTCTATATGTATACTTAAAGATTTTTGGGGGATGTTTAGGTTAGAATAGGTTTTATTTAACTACAATTTTAAAATATTTTAAATTTTTAATAGACTACATTTCTTTTTAAAACAAGTAAATGTAATAGAATTACTTACAGTATATAAAAGTATTTTCCTATCAAATGTATGTATATATATTACCAGGTCACATTTTTTTTAAATTTTATTTTGTAAAATTTTTGACAATTACATAAAAAAATAGCTATTTCATTTCTCTGATTCAGTAAATTTTTATTTTTATATTTTATATATAAACCTAGTAATATAGTTTTTCATGTATGCACAAAGGGCATGGGTCATTTATTGGCCTACATATTTTAGCTTTTTTTATTAGTTTCTATTTTACTTTAGGTGTTTTGTTGGATTCTTTTTAGTGTCAGAAGTACTTGGAGAAATATGTTTAGGTTAGAATACGTTTTATTTTATTTAACTACAATTTTAAATGATGTTTAGGTTCGAATACGTTTTATTTTACTACAATTTTAAAATATTTTCACTCTTAAGTTTAATTGAGTATATTTCTTTTTAAAACAAGTATATGTAATAGAATTACTTACATTATACAAAATTAATTTGTAATATCCAATATAAGTATGTATATTACCAGGTCGGATTTTTAAATTTTATTTTTAAATATTATTTAAGGCAAATTTTTGGCAATGACGGCAAAAAATAGCTATTTTATTTCTCTGATTCAGTACATTCTTATTTTTTATAAACTTAGTAATATATATTTTCTTATGTATGCATAAAGGACATGGGTCATTTAATGACTTACATATTCTAGCTTTTCTTATTAATTTCCATTTTACTGTAGGTGTTTTATTGGATTCTTTCAGGTTCCAGAAGTACTTTGAGAGATACGTTTGATTTCTATATTTATTTATCCTAAAGGAACTTTGATGTTGGTTGAAACGCTTTTTTAATTCATGGCTTGTGCAACCTATATAGATTTTTATGTTTACATGATTTCAATAGAAGAGATATTGCATTGGTATACTAATGATTCCGTGCGACATTTATTTTGTAGAGGACAGTTGTGAGGGTTTCTATAGTTACATAATTTTTGCTTATCTTCACCTGTTTTTATTTTTATTTTTCTATTGTCTAAAATTGTTTGTTTCTGGTATAAGTGTTTATTGAAGATATTAGCATTATGTTTCTTAATCATTTTTTATAAGTTTTCAGTACAGCTGTAACTGGATTTTAGTGTATTTTTATTGAAAATAGTACTTAATTTATTTTCTCTAGGAAAGTGTTTGGCAATTAATACGAGGAATTTTTGTCCTAATTTGTTCTTTACCATTTCGTTGTATGGGGGCGTATACCAAATTATTTTTATACTTCTGTTTTTTCTATGCTTTCCATTTTCATTTTTTATAAAAGTTAGTTTTGGGTTTTTGTAGCCACTATCTTTTAGAGCTTTATTATAGAAATTAATATGTTCATACAAAATCTTCTGATTTGCTAAATTTGTACTTATCCTTTTTCCAATAGATAAATGCCGAAAAACTGTTTGCCGTTAATAAAAAAACCCAGAGGATTTAACGGATGTCAGAATTTGTTGAAAAATACACCCCTACCTTCCCTAAACTTAACCTCGTTTTCGAACGTAGCTCATAATTGATACAACAATAGTTAATAAAAATGAACACGCTACCGCCCCTGTCTAAATGATTGGATTTCTCTGGGTACTTGGAAAGAGTAAATTATGAATTTATATGTGTGTTTAAAACTCAGCAAATTTAAAAATAAGTTATTTCAATATTCACTTGAAGATGAAACGGAACTAATGCTTTTAATATAATTATATAATTAAATTTGAAGTTTTTAGCTTCCATTTTTGAAACATGGTTATTACTGTGTAGTGAAAAAACATATTTTAAATCAGTTCATTTTTAGAGCTTTATAAATATAGTTATTATAGTTAATATGTTCCTCGAAAATCTTCTCATTTGCTGAATTTGTAATTATTCTTTTTCGGATAGATAAAGGTATATGTTTAATTATAGAAGATTTGATTTCCTCAATTCACAAATCAATATTTTTTTTCAGTTATTTTAAAATTTGAATTTTTAACTGTTCCCTCTTCATACGGACACAAATCTCAATGCTAGATGTTCAAGCACCAGATAAAGGGCAGATTTTCAATACAGGTATCATCCTGATTCCAAAAAGGTATATGTATATGTAGAGAAAGTGTGGCCCGAATTAACTGGGTTTCAGACACACAGACGAACAGACAGACTTTGCCGTTCATTTATTTTAATCCCTTCTAAATCCGGTGACTCATCAGGGGACCAAAAATGCACTGTAGCCGCAGTAGGATTGCTATTTCTTGGTCATAGATAACCTGAAGGCGCCGAACCCTTTCCAGGCGGATTTTGGAATCAGAGTCACCTTCTCCTAGTTCCGTTGCCACCAAAAGCTTTAGAACCCAGTCTGTCCTGATATTTATCCATATTTATTTATTTAGATTATAAAAAAATGTTTTGTTTGTGTTAATAAACAAATTATAAAAAGTAATCTCTCTTTTGATCGTCGTAATTTACATGCGTCAAGGAAGTTTAACTAGAGGTTCAAGGGGTGCCGTGACATAAAAACGGTTGAAAAATATTGGCCTAGTGGTTTAAGGCGTTCGTTCATGAATTTGGTAATAGCATCACTAGCATTTACTTAGCGACATTTGCCATTGAAATGGATTCGTTTTCATCCGTTTCTAGTAATAGTCTTAAGTTGTCTGAATTTCTTAGAAGAAGCCTTGTCAATTATTATTCATTTTTCACTAGTATTTCTTTCATCTTATTTCCCTTGCTTTTCCACCAAGTAGTAATAGTCTTAAGTTGTCTGAATTTCTTAGATGAAGCCTTGGCAATTATTATTCATTTTTCATTAGTATTTCTTTCATCTTATTTCTCTTGCTTTTCCACCAAGTAGTAATAGTGTTAAGTTGTCTGAATTTCTTAGATGAAGCCTTGTCAATTATTATTTATTTTTCATTAGTATTTCTTTCATCTTATTTCTCTTGCTTTTCCACCAAGTAGTAATAGTCTTAAGTTGTCTGAATTTCTTAGATGAAGCCTTGTCAATTAGTATTCATTTTTCATTAGTATTTCTTTCATCTTATTTCTCTTGCTTTTCCACCAAGTAGTAATAGTCTTAAGTTGTCTGAATTCCTTAGATGAAGTCTTGGCAATTATTATTCATTTTTCACTAGTATTTCTTTCATCTTATTTCTCTTGCTTTTCCACCAAATAGTAATAGTCTTAAGTTGTCTGAATTCCTTAGATGAAGCCTTGGCAATTATTATTCATTTTTCACTAGTATTTCTTTCATCTTATTTCTCTTGCTTTTCCACCAAGTAGTAATAGTCTTAAGTTGTCTGAATTTCTTAGATGAAGCCTTTTCAATATTATTCATTTTTCACTAGTATTTCTTTCATCTTAATTCTCTTGCTTTTCCACCAAGTAGTAATAGATTTTTTTTAAATTCCACAACAGATTTAAGTGTAGAGATTAAAATCCTAGATTACTCATGTAGAAAATTTACAGAACGTAATTGCTAAAATTAATTAAATATGGCCGCCATTTTTACGCGCTCCGTGTAAATTCGATTATAAATTTAATTATATCAGAAGCTTTATGGCAAATATAAATTATTACATTGTATAAGTTTGAATTTAGGTTTTATGTCCGTATGTCATATTTTCCCACTGGAAAAAGACACCATTTCTTGATTGGGTCAGTACAATAAAACAAGATATCTTACAAAGAACGCGAGAAAGAAAACAAATCCTCTCGAAGAATGAAGATTACACGAGCGCTTTCGACTTGAACGAAATTGAGCTATCGCTGACAAAACCGTCAGTATCTGGGAATCGGAAACAGATGAAAGAATAACTTTTGAAATAGTTTTGTTTTTCATTCCATGTTTTTTTTGTTTTGTTTTTTTAAACGCCTATTTTAATGCCCAGATAATCGAGCATTTAAAACTCTTTGCTTGCATTCTCGAAGCATAATCGTCGCTCTAATGAGGACAATATATATATTCATTTGTATGTCTATAAATTCATATATATATATATATATATATATATATATATATATATATAATTAAGTAATTCATCGAGTCTGAAACCTCGACAGAATGCAGAAAGCACTGGACGGCCGTTTCGTCCTATATTTGGGACTCATCAGCAGTGCGCATCCACTACCGAGAATTGAAACCCTGACAGTTAGGTTATCAAACAAACGTCATACCAACCGTTCATTTTTATTTTAATCCTCTCCAATTCTCTGATCAACTTCTTAATGTTTATATTAATTTCATTAAGGAAGTTTTTGTTTTTTTTTCATTTCTTTTATTTTCGCAAGCAACAATAATAATTCATGAGCATTTACAAAAAAAATCACAAATTACATTAATTTTTTTTTTCTTGTCTTAGAAATTCACCCATGAAGATGATCGTGGATGAGATTGAATATTATAAATTTGAATATTATCAGTGACGTCATTACACGTGATACGTATCTAACCAATAAGAAATGACCAAGCACAAATTGCCATTAATCTGCATCCCTTTGCTTTTTATCATTTGTTATCATTTGTATCTTGATCTTTGACGAAGCTTTATAAAAGCAAACATGTAAGATTGAGATCTGTTTTCTACCTGTTCTTTATATATATATATATATATATATATATATATATATATATATACTAGCAGCATGGCGCGGCGTTGCCCGTGCTTGATTCAAAAATCGTACAACTCATACAGCAATCGCTATCACTTGACGTTGATTCTGATTCCGCAGAACTGGGTTGGGTGTGAAAAAGTATTTGTTGTTAACATTCTTTTTTCATTCGGTTCTTCCAGTTATGAGTCCTTTTTTAAAGCTGATCGTTTTGTGTTCATTTTGTTTAGTTCCTTTTTCGTAACAGATTTAATGTTTAGTATAGAGCTTAGAAAAAATTTGCAGTGTGAGATAGGCAAGAAGTAAGTCATGTAGCAACATCAACACGGCAAAGGGTACTCCTTTAAAGGCAAGGAAGGGCAAAAATATTTTAAGTCAAGTGATAGCGATTGCTGTATGAGTCGTACGATTTTTGAATCATGCACGGTAAACGCAGGGCCATGCTGCTAACATATATATATATATATATATATATATATATATATATATATATATATATATATATATATATCTTAGGCTCAAGCACTAATATTCCATTTTTATAATTTATTACATTGGTATCGTAATCAGACTTACAAATTCGAAAAGAAATCGGAAAATATAACTCCGGGTATAAAAAACAAAATTTTAGTGAAAGTGTATGTGTGGGAGTTGCAAACAAGTGTGAGTGGGAAATGTATGAAAGCTCTAGAGAGGGGTGTAATAGAAGAAAGAAGAACAGGAAGGCCTAGAGGTGAAGGTGGGGATTAAAATTTAACAGAGAGAAGTTTTAAAGAGAGGAGTTAAATTACGGTTTAAATGAGTGACATACAGATAAATATGAATTATTTTCAGATGCATAAATCACTACCGATTGGCTGACCTAAAATTAAAATTAAAAAACAGATACCGGAAACGTGTGGATACATTTGTGGTGACACTACGCACTATAAAAAATGATATGATCTAAACTTAAAATCCAGCCATTTCATACTGCCGATGTATATGTGGAAATTTTTCGTCTGCTTTATATTACTAACCTTATGTGTACAAGAAAAGAGAAGATGGCAGAGAGGAAAAATATATTATATTATATTCTTACTCTGTCCTGGACATTGAGTTCTACTTGGATTCTATCCTCTTAGGTGTGTATATATATATATATATATATATATATATATATATATATATAGATATATATATATATATATATATATATATATTGACCACTAATAATATCAATCTCTCTCTCTCTCTCTCTCTCTATCTATATATATATATATATATATATATATATATATATATATATATATATATATATAATTACAATTTTCATACATATAGGCAAATAGTAAGATGAACGATGTGTAGACCGAAAGATATGTTTTTTGAAAGATGCCATGAAGATGAAAATTTGAAATTGTTGAAAGTGCTTGGCGTGTGTCTTCCATCTGACAACAACTCGAATATAAGGATCTTATTATTCAAGGAATTGATAGTAAGTTAATGTCTCATTAAGTTTTGTTTGCGAAGTGATTTCGTCATTAATCACATTAACATTGCTATTTAATTCTTTGTATGAATTGTTTCTTTATGATACAAAATATAAGCTGCACACTCTAATATATATATATGTATATATATATATATATATATATGTTTCTGTTCGTTTGTTCAAGAATATTGTTTTTCGGGAGATTCTCGTTTATGACTTTCATATTTCTGCAGCAAATATATATATATATATATATATATATATATGTGTGTGTGTGTGTGTGTGTGTGTGTGTGTGTGTGGATAGATAGATAGATAGATAGATAGATAGATAGATCTGTATGTATGTATGTATAAGTGGACATTAAAGTCTACACCCAGAGAGGACAGCCCGTTCCAATCATCAGGCAATGTGCATTGTTTTACACAAATATTTATATATATGCAGGTCAGTGGAGCATTGCGGTCAGTCTATTGTATTATTCTAACGCTTACTTTGATGGGCAGTAACGATTGTGTTTCGAATTCTAGGAGCCATTAAGTGGAAATAATTGTGGCACGGTGGAGTAATGGATAGCAGCTCGGATTGGAGAATCGGAGAGCCGAGATCGAATTCCAGTCAAATCCATTACATTCACTTACACGCTAATACCCTTGAGATAGGTATTAATCATCTTCTTCTCCCTTCAGCTTTGCGTAAATAGTAGGACAGACTGTGTTCTATAGCACTGGATGGCAACTAGTCTAGGAGAAGGACAACTTTGAATTCAAAACCTGCGGAGGGTCATTTGGGGATCTTGTGGCATGTAGTACACCAGGTCTTTGTATTCGGCCCTTCAAAAAGTGTGGTTGCTTCTGCCCAAAGCCTTCACTACAATAATCAAATATTTGCTGGTGTCTGGATTGTCGGTTCCTAGGAACTGGGCCTCTTGACCCTCATACAACGGGAGAGTCCACTATATATATATATATATATATATATATATATATATATATATATATATATATATATATATATATATATATATAATACATTTTTATGTTTATACATTCTTTTTATCGATACAAATATTTAAGTAAATGTTCTGTTTTATAATAAACATTATTAAACAACATTTACCGGCCTGAATGTCCGAGAAATTTACAGAGAAAATATGCGTCCTCCGACATGAATCGAACCTGTATCCTATACGGAACCGTCATCTAGCCTGACGTGCCTTAACCGAACGCTCCTCTGTGGCCGAAACGGTTAAGGCACGTCAGGCTATATGACGGTCCCGTATCGGATACAGGTTCGATTCCTGGCGGAGGACGAATATTTTGTATGAAAAATTTCTCTGACATTCAGGCCGGTAAATGTTGTTTAACGCTGTTTATTATAAAACAGAGCATTTACTTAAATACTTGTATCTATAAAAAGAATGTATAAACATAAAAATATCTTTAAATAATTGTCGGACTTTGTCCATTTCATAATATATATATATATATATATATATATATATATATATATATATATATATATATATATATATATATATATATATATTCGATTTCCAGCATTCTTTTCGAAAGCTATACTAAAATGATACGAATTATTTCAGAGGGTGTTTTATGTTGGCCTTTATGAAGTCACAATAGATCGAATTACTTTTTGGGTGTCGTTTGGAAAACAAATTTTCTTGGTATCTTGAGGAAAAACTTATAAACTTAAAAATGAAAGGAAAACAGAACGTATTGGGCGGAGTTATATAAAGTGTGTTTGTTTTCTTCTACGTCGCTTCCGAATTAATCCACGCTGCCAATGTGATGTGAAAGGGAGCATGCGTGCTGAATCCTCATGGAATCTAGCAATCAGGCCGAGAGGGTAACTTGGTCACCTCAATTTACTCACTCTGTTTGACAACTTATCAACAAGTACGAAAATATTCGATGAATGCCAAGTGTTTGGGTGACTATTAGCGTTGATTACATTATGCTCAAAAGGTCACGAATTTAAATATGTCTGACCCAGTCTTCTAAACAAAAAGTCCCTGTAATATAAATTCATTTTATTAGGGTCTTAGAGGAAACAGATGTACTGAGTATTCTTTCTCTAAGATACATCATGGTAGAAGTCCTGTTTGTGGCTATAGGAAAGCCACATGTACTGTAACCACGACAACAGTGGTGTTTCTGGGACAAGGAAGTCTGACGGAGTCTATCCCACTTCAGGTTGGTTTTCTATTCAGTTTTCCTTCTCTAAGTCACATGATGCCACAAGTTACATAACTGACTGTAGCGGAATTACATGTAGTGCAGCTACGACACCAGTGGTGTTTCTAGGGTAAGGTAGCCTGAGGGAGTCTATCACTCTTCAGGTTGGTTTTGTATTCAGTTTTCCATCATGCCACAAGGGTCGCAACTGACTGTAGGGGAGCCACATGTACTGTAGCTATAGCAGCAGTCGAGTGTCCAGGACAATGGAGTGACGGAGCCGATCTCTCTTCGAGTTTGTTTTGAATTTATTTTTCATTCTCTTAGACATATCATGCCACAAGTACCGTAACTGACTGCTAGTACCTTAGTCATATTAGTTAGTAGTGGTGTGTCTATGGCAAGAGAACCTGACGGGACCTATCCATCGTTCGGTTGGCTTTGAATTCAGAGTTTCTTTCTCCTACTCTGGTTCCTACTCCGAAGTAAATGATCCCAGTAAACCCTACATATAACCCGTATCTGCAGAAGAGATTGATTCATACCTTTCCCAAGAATAATTGTAGGACAATAAATGAAACGAAAACGACCGAAATACTTTGCTTGATTTCTGGAAGGCATTTTACCTTATTCCGATTTGTCTTTGCATTTAAGTGTCTGTTTTTTACATTTTGTTATTACACAAATATTTAAATGCCTGCACCTGTTTGATGCTGATATTTCCAATTCGAAGCTCACGCCTTTGGTTGCTTATCTACTTATAGTTAGTCTTTCCTCTGACTTCTTTCTGTCTTTGCATAGTTAGTCCTTTCTTCTCTCTTTGTATAGTTAGTCCTTTCTTCTGTGTTAGCTTAATTAGTCCTTTCTTTCGTCTTTGCATAGTTAGTCCTTTCTTCTGTCTTTTTATAGTTAGTCCTTTCTTCCGTCTTCTTATAATTAGTCCTTTCTTCTGTGTTTGCTTAGTTAGTCCTTTCTTCCGTCTTTTCATAGTTAGTCCTTTCTTCCGTTTTTTATAGTTAGTCCCTTCTTCCGTCTTCTTATAATTAGTCGTTTCTTCTGTGTTTGCTTAGTTAGTCCTTTCTTCCGTCTTTGCATAGTTAGTCCTTTCTTCTCTCTTTGTATAGTTAGTCCTTTCTTCCGTCTTATAATTAGTCCTTTCTTCTGTGTTTGCATAGTTAGTCCCTTCTTCCGTCTTTGCATAGTTAGTCCTTTCTTCCGTCTTCTTATAATTAGTCCTTTCTTCCATCTTCTTATAATTAGTCCTTTCTTCCGTCTTTGCATAGTTAGTCCTTTCTTCCGTCTTCTTATAATTAGTCCTTTCTTCCATCTTCTTATAATTAGTCCTTTCTTCTGTTTTTGCTTAGTTAGTCCTTTCTTCCGTCTTTGCATAGTTAGTCCTTTCTTCCGTCTTTGCATAGTTAGTCCTTTCTTCCGTCTTTGCATAGTTAGTCCTTTCTTCTGTCTTTTTATAGTTAGTCCCTTCTTCCGTCTTTTTATATTTAGTCCTATCTCCTATTCTCTTACATTAGTCCTGTCTTTTCATAGGTAGTCCTTTCTTCTATCTTATATTAGTCCTTTCTTCTGTCTTCTTATAGTTTGTCCTTTCTTCTCCTTTACCTTTGCTACCTACTCTAGTAATTTTTGTAGTTTTATTTCAGAACTCGCCTTCCGGACCTTGTCTTATGGGTATCTATTGTTAAGATTATCACGACCACAAGACCTATCCGCCAATCTAGTATTACGTTTAAATGTCGTTCAAATTTTTAAATTTAAGAACCTTCATAAATATTCATAAGGTTAACTGAAGAGTCAACGTAAACTATGGAGGATGCTGAGTACTTTAATGTCAGTGATTGTTGTTGAATTTTTGTTGTAATCTAATTGATATTTCGTACCACTTTTTCCTTTTGCGACCTTTCTTACTTTTATTTCACTGAAGCAGACGATAAGTACGTGATAGTTTCTTTCCTTCCTTCTTTCTTTCGTTCTTTCTTTCTTTCGTTCTTCTATTTCACTGAAGCAGACGATAAGTACGCGATAGCTTTTTCTTTCTTTCTTTCTTCTATTTCACTGAAGCAGACGATAAGTACGCGATAGCTTCTTTCTTTCCGTCTTTCTTCCTTTTTCTCTTTCTTTCTTCTTATTCACTGAAGCAGACGATAAGTACGCGATAGCTTCTTTCATTCCTTCTTTCTTTCTTCTATTTCACTGAAGTAGATAAGTACGTGATAGCTTCTTTCTTTCTTCTATTTCACTGAAGCAGACGATAAGTACGCGATAGCTTCTTTCTTTCCTTCTTTCTTACTTCTATTTCACTGTAGCAGATGATAAGTACGCGATAAATTGTTTCTTTCTTTCTTTCTTCTATTTCACTGAAGCAAACGATAAGTACGCTATGCCTTCTTTCATTCTTTCTTCCTTTCTTCCATTTCACTTAAGCAGATGATAAGTATGCGATAGCTTCTTTCTTTCTTTCTTTCTTCTATTTCACTGAAGCAGACGATAAGTACGCGATAGCTTCTTTCTTGATTTCTTTCTTTCCTTCTTTCTTTCGTTCTTTCGTTCTTCTATTTCACGGAAGCAGACGATAAGTACACGATAGCTTCTTTCTTTCCTTCCTTCTTTCTTTCTTTCTTTCTTCTATTTCACTGAAGCAGACGATAATTAAGCGATAGCTTCTTTCTTTCTTTCTTCTATTTCACTGAAGTAGACAATAAGTACCCGATAGCTTTTTTTTCTTGATTTCTTTCTTTCTTTCTTTTTTTCTTTCTATGCAATTTCTCTTTCTTTCCAGTTTTCTTTCTTATACTTCTTTTTTATTCTGCATTCTTTCTTTCTTCCTTTCTTTTCTTTTTTTATCTTTCCTTTCTCTTCGAATTTCTCTTTCTTTCGGGTTTTCTTTCTTATACGTATATGCCCGCATATCATGCGACTTCTCAAGACCTAATTTTGAAGCTAATTTTAAGAGGGTCGCATCATACACAAGATATAAAATTAGCATATGTACTGCTGGCCCTGGCTACGCACTTGACCAAACTATAGATCCTGTTACTGTAGTCAAAATTAGCCTCAAAATTAGGTCTCCAAAGGCCTCACGTACGTGAGCATATACAGTATATTATTTTTGTTTGGGATTAAATTATGTATTGTATATTTTTAAATAGGTTATGTATTTTATCGTTTTCTATTTAATTTTTTAACATTTGAATAGTAGATGTTAAGGACTTAGTAATTTGTATTATATGTCTGTTTTTCTTTAGTTTACTGTCATTGTTTTTGTTAATAATGCAATTATCATTTTTGCGGTTATATATTCTGTATGCCTTTCTCTTACTACAGTGGGGAGAATAGAAATTGACAAGGTCATTCTTGTTATTAGATTTTTTGTAAATCTTCAACTAGTGTTTTGGTTAGTGGCATATGGGTCATTTAATGCTGAAATTTAATTTTCTTGGGAGCATTACTCATTTCTTTTACAAAAATATATTGTTCGTGATTTTTAAATATGAAAATATATCGCTGGTTTGGTTTGTTTTACGGCATATCAACATTAATGGGTTATTTAATGCCGACAAGATATTCATTGCTGGCAATATTTTTTTCTTTTCAAAATAATCTAAAAAATGTGACACATGAGAACAATTCCCGTTGTAGTTGGATCCCTCGGATTGATCGGAAAATATTCCAATAGACTCATTGAAGGGATTCCTGGTAGCCTATTCGTTAAAGAAATAATAAAAAATATATTCTCACAAGTACAGCCCACACCTTACGAAGGGCTTTATCAATTTAAAATATTTGTGCTTTTTTTTTTTAATTGCTAAGTGGAAAATGTCATGATGCCATTTCTGACCTTAGGTCTCTGGTCGGGACCCGGAAAGAAATGAGTACACACGAGAAATCAAAGGAAATAATAATAATAATAATAATAATAATAATAATAATAATAATAATAATAATAATAACGGCATGACAGAGTGGACCAATATCTGCACTGGAAAATTTGCAACTTCTACGAGAATGAAACTGAAAGAAACTGGTACGAACACCACCCAGACCCGGTTACGGAGATAGGACCTGTTACAATTCTATGGGACTACACAATACACACTGACAGATCAATCAAAGCCAACCGCCCAGATATTGTTATTAAAGACCACAAACAAAATAAGTGCCTCCTTATTGATATAGCAGTTCCTGCAGTTCCTGCAGACTGCAATGTATCTTTGAAGATATTCGAAAAGCTGTCAAAATACAAGGACCTTGAAATAGAAATCTCAAAAATGTGGCGCATGGGAACATCAACAATCCCTGTTGTAGTTAGAGCCCTTGGACTGGTTGGAAAAGATTCCAGTAGGCTGATTGAAGGGATCCCTGGAAGTCCATACCTCAAAGAGATACAAAAAATTATTCTGACAAGTACAGACCACACTTTACGAAGGGCTTTATCTATGTAATCATTTTTTATTTTTTATTTATTTATATATGTTGTTTTTTTTTGCAGTGGAAAGTGCCATGATGCCATTTCTAACCTTAGATCCCTGGGCGGGACCCGGAAAGAAATGTGTAAACGCCAGATATCAAAGAAAATAATAATAATAATAATAATAATAATAATAATAATAATAATAGTAATAATAAAAATAATAATAATAATCGAGCCTGGTCAGTACGTAAAGGGTGACCGTTTGGGAATGCATGGTGCTGTAAGCTTGGATGTGCGGGTGGTGTAATGGATAATGGCTCGAATTTGTTAGTCAAAGAGCTGAGTTCCAATTCCAGTCGGGTTCGTTATATTCACTTACGCGCAAATACCCTTAGGAAAAGTATGAATCCACCTTTTCTCCTCCAGCTATGGGTTAATTAGTAAGGCCTATATCACTAAAACTATCTTAAAAAATTCTTACGCTGTAAAAACATTTTCTGGCTTTAAATAACCTTCAAAGGGTTGATAAGCCGTAAAAAAAACACATCACTGAATCAATAAAATACCGATTAGCTATACAGGGACGTTTTTAGATTTGTTTACAGCCTCTGGATTATAAATGTATAGAATCTATCGTGGCCACAAAGTGAGTGATCATTTTATATATTGATTGTAATATAGAATTGATCCCCTACTTCATATCCACATAATAATTTCGTGTTGGCATGTCTTTTCGATTTATTTACATTCTCAGGAATATAAATATGTAGAAACTACCGTGGCTACAAAAGGGGGGATCAGTTTATGTATTGATTGTAATATAGAATTGATCCCCCACTTCTATTCCTTCCCCTATCTATGGGTTAATTAGTAAGATGTGTTTATGTTTCACTGAACTATCAATATCTAAAAAGAATTCATTAGATTTAAAAATATATTCTGCCTTTAAATAACCTACAAAGGGTTGATAAGCCGTAAGAAACGGATGTCAATCAATGAAATACTGATTAGCTCCACAAGCATGTTTTTCAGATTTATTTACATTCTCTGGAATATAAACGTATAGAAACTACCATGACCACAAAGTGAGGGTTCATTTTATATATTGATTGTAATATAGAATTGATCCCCCACTTATTATCCGCATTATAATTTCTTGTTTGTTTAGCAAATTGTGATTAGTTATGAATCCATTCGTTCCCCCAGCTATGGGTCAATTAGTAATACTTGCATCACTAACCATTTTTATCAGAAAAAATATTCTTACAGTCTGAAAATAAAATCTGGCTTTAAATAAGGGTTGATAAGCCGTCAAAAAAACGAATCTAATTTACGACTTAAATATGTTTTGACTTTGTTCTTTTTTAAAAGACATTATTATATGATGTAAGCATATTTGAAATTGTTTGCTTATATGGGTTAAGCTTTTGTGTAATCGAAAATTTGATACCAAGGCGGCTTTTCCTTTAAAATTATTTATTTAACGCAATTTAGTATTTGCCGACTTCCCCCATTAATTGTAAAAAAAAAAGGTGGAATGTATCGTTGTCAGCAAAAAGAAGAGTCCAAGATGTTAATTACAAATTAGAGACACAGAAATGAAGCGAGGACAAAAATCTAAATAACTGTAGCCATATATATATATATATATATATATATATATATATATAGTCTGAAGAGACTATCGTCTGAAGAGACTAAGTTATATATATATAGTCTGAAGAGACTAAGATATATATATATATATATATATATATATATATATATATATATATATATATATATAAATAAAAAGGAAAGAACAGTAAGATATAAAATCCGGTGTTCTTATAGATATTTTTATTTTTACACAATAGTGCTCTATGTAAATTTAAATTTACAGAGCATTAATATTATAAATTAATAGATTTAAAATATGGTTTTACCGCTACACAGTGATGACCATGTTTCAGAAATGGAAGCTAAAGCCCCTGAATTTAATTTTGTTATTAAACCAAAGACATTAGTTCCATTTCCTCATCAAGCGAATTTTGGAGTAACTTACTTTTTAAAATTTACGGTTGTTAACGGCACAGGAAAGATTCATAGTTTGAGGGTTTCCAAGGTTACCGATAAATCCATTCATCTAGACAAGGAATGGATTTATCGGTAACCTTGGAAACCCTCAAACTATGAATCTTTCCTGTGCCGTTAACAACCGTAAATTTTAAAAAGTAAGTTACTCCAAAATTCGCTTGATGAGGAAATGGAACTAATGTCTTTGGTTTAATAACAAAATTAAATTCAGGGGCTTTAGCTTCCATTTCTGAAACATGGTCATCACTGTGTAGCGGTAAAACCATATTTTAAATCTATTAATTTATAATATATATATATATATATATATATATATATATATATATATATATATATATATATATTAGTCTCTTCAGACTATATATATATAACTTAGTGTCTTCAGATACTAAGTTATATATATATAGTCTGAAAGAGACTAAGATATATATATATATATATATATATATATATATATAGAGAGAGAGAGAGAGAGAGAGAGAGAGAGAGAGAGATAGAGATGGATAGATAGTTAATGAATAGAATAAGATAGATAACTATTTATCTCAGTCTATTCTTATCTATCTATCTTAGTCTTTTCACACTATATATATATATATATATATATATATATATATATATATATATATATAGTCTGAAGAGACTAAGTTATATATATATAGTCTGAAGAGACTAAGATATATATATATATATCTGAAGAGACTAAGATATATATATATATATATATATTAGTCTCTTCAGACTATATATATATAACTTAGTCTCTTCAGATATATATATATATATATATATATATATATATATCTTAGTCTCTTCAGACTATATATATATAACTTAGTCTCTTCAGACTATATATATATATATATATATATATATATATAGTGTGAAAAGACTAAGATAGATAGATAAGAACAGACTGAGATAAATAGTTATCTATTTTATTCCATTCATTAACTATCTATCCATCTCTCTCTCTCTCTCTCTCTCTCTATATATATATATATATATATATATATATATATGTGTGTGTGTGTGTGTGTGTGTGTGTGTGTGTGTGTGTGTGTGTGTGTGTAAGCAAATGTGTGGATGTAGATCCGACGGTATGATGAAAATGTGTATATATCGTCTCTCCATCTAACTTAAATCTAATATAAATATGTCTCCATTAAACATGTCCTGAAGAAGGTCTATTTGACCGAAACGTCTGACGTCGACAGAATAACAAAAACAAAAACAAAATAAAAAAACAGTAAACTCACATATTCGGATTTTGCTTTGTCTTTTCCACATTTTCATCATATATATATATATATATATATATATATATATATATATATATATATATATATATATATATATATACTGGGTGTCCATAAAGTTCGTGTGCACTTTAAAAAATGTATAACTTTATTTGTATTTGCGATAGATATAATTTGTAAAAAGGATTAGAAAGAAGAAAATCTATATTTTTTAAGGTTTTATTGAAATTTTATTTAAGTTTCCACATGTCCTCCATCATTAGCAATACAAAGGGTAATACGATTTTGCAGTTCACGGAAAACATTTGTCAAAATGTTTTTGAAATCAAAATGATTTTTTAACGTTTATTTAGTTTGTAAAAATAAAATGTAGCAACATGATTCCGCTACAAGACAATTTCTAAATGTTTTTAAAAATTTGACTCTACATATATATAAGACATTGTTAAAAAATTTGGACCCTGAAGATGAACAATGATGTTCGAAAGTACTCGGTTATCTTACGGACAATATTTATTTCAATATAATTTTCAAATAAAAAGTCTCATTACAAAATATGAGAAAATTCAAAAGAGAATATGCAGGACTATGTTGTCTTTGACATTCAACAAAATATATATATATATATATGTGTGTGTGTGTGTGTGTGTGTGTGTGTGTGTGTGTGTGTGTGTGTGTATTGTTTATGTAGGCAGCAAATTCTCTTGTAGGCATATCTGATTAAATAAATTCCAAACATTATGTCTGCTTATTTTTATCATAATCCTTTCATATTCACGAATATTTTCCCGTATATTACAATCAAATGATGCAAGAAATGCTCTGTAACAGCGTAAATCACTGTTATTTACCAAGTACTTTCCCAAGAGATGGCAAACACCTGGAAAATAAAAGTGATTCTCACTGTTACATTGCATTTCTTGCCTCATTCAATTGTAATATACGGGAAAATATTCGTGAATATGAAAGGATTATGATAAAAATATAATGTTTGTAATTTATTCAATCAGAAATATATATATATATATATATATATATATATAAGTAATTCATCGTGTCTGAAACCTCAACAGAATCCAGAAAGCACTGGACGGCCGTTTCGTCCTATATTTAGGACTCATCAGCAGTGCGCATCCACTACCAAGAATTGAAACCCTGACAGTTGAGTTATCAAGCAAACACCATACTAACTGTTCCAACGGGCCTCGGTGGCGAAGAGATAGCAAATCAGACTCAATATAGCGCCGATCGCTCGCATATTCCGTGGTGGAACTCTACTGAGATTCTCTCTAAGCATAGGACTGTGCCCCTGGAGCCACAACTACTATCACCAAGCCGATCACTCAAGAGCATTAGAAGCCGGTTCAAGCAATGATATACATACGAAATTATTAGGAGAATGTGATAATTATATTTAAGTAATGCGCACTTAAACTCGAAACTTACTGTAACTTAGAAATGATTAAAAATATATTACTGAAATTCTCCGAGGTTTTTATAACACTACTGGACTCAAATTTGAGCAGTAAGAATGTCATGCTTAACAGGAGAATCGTGATGAAATCGATCATAAACTAACATGGCATGTTCATCATTAACTAATAATAGCAAAGGATCTGAAGCTTATGAAGGATTGAAATATATATATATATTATTCCAGGATCATTTTCCAACTTATTCAAGATGATCTTCGCCCTCTCTGACTTTCTGTCCTGGAGTAACAAGTTACCTCACAGGTTTTAGGTACAATTTCATTTTCAAGTCTTTTTTCACTGCTGTTTGGACTGTCATAGCTGAAACTCCTCTCTTACGTGCCAAACGTCTTATGGATTGAGTTGGATATTTTCTAATTGATCTCTTTAGCTCTAAGTTGAAATATTGATCCCCATTCCTGTTGTGACACCCTGATCCAGTTTTCCTCTCCACTCTTCCCGCTTTTTAAAACTTATTCACTGCTCTCTTGAATGGACTTTGCAGATGGAAGCCAGAGAATGGATGTTGGTACCATTACTGAAGGTCTGAATGATCTTTTTCCTCTCATCATTGCTCAGTTGGGAAGACATAGTTGGGCAGACACAAAATTGATTCTTTGTTTTCTTACAACAAATGTTGGTTACACGTCTTCTCTGAAAACCTAATAATGAATAATTATCCTGTTATACCCTGTATATATATATATATATATATATATATATATATATATATATATATATATATATATATATATATATATATATTCATTGAAAATGACAGACAAGGTGCTTTTATTTAGTTTTTATGCAATTTCTCATGCGATCTAATAATTTTTTTCTTTTCGGATGATAAATTATATAAAAACAGTCCGAATGTTCTTTTTTATCAGAGCGCTTTCGGCTATACATTTAGCCATTTTTAAGGATTATATTTTAACTGTTAAAATAAAAAAATAGTTTGTATGTTTTATAAAATGTTTTCCTTTTTTTGTTTCAAAACACGGTCAAGATATTATGTCCATGTTCAAAGTTAATATTATTAAGTGTTGGTTTGTTTATTTTTATAAATAAGGCTTCCATTATTTTTAGTCTTTTTTTGCATGTGGATGATGTTATTATATTAGTGTTGTCGACAAGTATGTTCTGAATAGTGTCCGGTAGGTCTCCATGAATATTTAAATGAGATCTAATTGAGCTATTGTCAGAAAGGTGTAGAGTGAGTCTGCGTGTCAAACATGTTGTAGTGTGGCCTATATAATTATTTACGAATTTTGCTTGATCAGGAATACAATTCCTTAATGGGCATTTAAATTCGTAAATAATATTTGCCTTATTTAATTTTGTTCTAGGAGGTGAATTATTATTTTTAAGTATAATGTTAGACGTTTTAAATTTTTCATAATAAATAATTAATCTAATTTTTTGCTGTTGTCAACTGGTGTTATCCATTTTTTTTATAATGTTCTTAATTCTGCATTCATCCTGTTTATAATTTTCGTTCATCTGATTTTTATAAAAAATATTAATATTATTGATTATGTTTTTCTATTCTCGCAGTTTTTATATAATTTATCAGTTTTTTATATAATTTATAAGTTTTTTTATATAATTTATCATCCGAAAAGAAGAAAATTATGTGATCGCATGAGGAATTGTATAAAAACTAAATAAAAGCACCTTGTCTGTCGTTTTCAATGAAATGTGCATGAAAGAAGGATTGCTGCCTAAATACACAAATATATATATATATATATATATATATATATATATGTATGTATTTATATATAAAAAGAGAGAGAGAGTGAAGAAGAGAGAGAGATGAGAGACAATTTAGATTACTTCGACATGTTTCGGCTATGTACCGCCTTCATCAGAAAGTGACTGAACAGTTGATTTTTACTTTAACTGTATAATTAGATAAATTAGATTTCAACTCAGTTTTATTTTTATTTCTTAATTCATTTTATTTGTTTATTCATTCAAGGTTAATATGGCTGGCAATATTTCATTATCTATTTCACTGAGAACAGGTCATAAACAAAAGAACGCACTCAATGCACTCTGTGCCATTAAGACATTTATGATAAAAATTTTGACCCGGAAGTATTTGTCTTAACGAAGTTTGAATATAATTTGCCCAGATGAAACTGCATTCCCATAATTGTGAAAAACATGAACGAGTTAAAAATTATTAACAACAGCTGCCAACGCTTCAGTTAAGACAACAAATACATGAAAGTAAACACTAATCAAAAATTAATAATGGCTGACAATGCTTCATCTAATAAAAAATGAAGAGGAAAGTAAATCCTAGTCAAAAATGAATAATAATGGCTGACAATGCTTCATTTAATAAAAAATGAAGATGAAAGTAAATACTACTCAAAAATTAATATTAATGGCTGACAATGCTTCATCTAATAAAAAATGAAGAGGAAAGTAAATCCTAGTCAAAAATTAATATTAATGGCTGACAATGCTTCATTTAATAAAAAATGAAGAGGAAAGTAAATACTAGTCAAAAATTAATATTAATGGCTGACAATGCTTCATTTAATAAAAAATGAAGAGGAAAGTAAATCCTAGTCAAAAATTAATAATAATGGCTGACAATGCTTCATCTAATAAAAAATGAAGATGAAAGTAAATACTAGTCAAAAATTAATATTAATGGCTGACAATGCTTCATCTAATAAAAAATGAAGATGAAAGTAAATACTAGTCGAAAATTAATAATAATGGCTGACAATGCTTCATCTAAAAAAAAATAAAAAGGAAAGTAAATCCTAGTCAAAAATTAATATTAATGGCTGACAATGCTTCATCTAATAAAAAATGAAGAGGAAAGTAAATCCTAGTCAAAAATTAATATTAATGGCTGACAATGCTTCATTTAATAAAAAATGAAGAGGAAAGTAAATCCTAGACAAAAATTAGTTATAATGGCTGACAATGTTCCTATTGAGTTTATAAATTAGTTATGCAATATAAAGTTTCGAATAAAAATTAAGATGAATGTAACAATACGACAATATTAATAAACCTATGTTTTGATAATGCTACGTCTAAAAAAACAACCAAATAAAAAGCCAAATACCTCTGAAACGCTCTTGTCGATTTATCAATAACATGGAACCTTTTCTATTCATTTGATAAAACATATTTATTCTCTCCCGGTCACATTGACTTTGAGAGCAATTAGGTCTTCACACTCTTTGCTTAGAGGTCTCCTGTATCCGAAACGAACTTTTTAATAATAATAGATATGACACCAACACATATTAACGTTCCCACGGGAAATAAAGAAATAAAAGTCCTTTCTTTTCTTTTCCTTTTTAACTAGAGAAAAGAAAATTGTCTATATCTTTTTTTAAGTGCTCTCCTTTATATATGTAAATTATATAAGCAGTTTCTCATCAGGCAAACCTAATTCACTGTTGTAATAATTATTTATCGTTTCACTTTCGTCTTTCGCACGGGTTTTCCTTACCGACCGGTAAGCTTGCATTCCAGGAGTTCTTCATCAAAAACTCAAATCAAACTTTTCTCGGAATATTTTCTGTGTCAAGCGTGGTTGATTGGTTGGTTGATTTCCCTTAGGGGGCATATCAATACCTCTATGGGTCATTTAATGATAAATCTAAATGTTTTGAACACAATTTTGTGGCTTCAACTACAGATAAAATGTATTGGTTGGTTGATTTTTTAGCGGCGTATCAACCCCTCTATGGGTCATTTATTGCCGAAATTTAAATATTTTGATTGACTTGGTTGGTTGTCCTTGTTTAGCGGCATATCAACACCTCTATGGGTCATTTAATGCCGAAATCTAAATATTTTAATTGGTTTGGTTGGTTGTCTTTGTTTAGTGGTATATCAACACCTCTATGGGTCATTTAATGCCGAAATCTAAATATTTTGATTGGTTTGGTTGGTTGCCCTTGTTTAGCGTCATATCAACACCTCTATGGGTCATTTAATGCCGAAATCCTAATATTTTGATTGGTTTGGTTGGTTGTCTTTGTTTAGCGGCATATCAACTCCTCTGTGGGTTATTTAATGCCGAAATCTAAATATTTTGATAGGTTTTGTCGGTTGTGTTTCTTTAGCGACATACAAACATCTCTATGGGTTATTTAATGTCAAAATCTAAATATTTTGTTGGCTATTTTCTTTAAATAGGTATTGTTGGTAATTTTACGGTAAACAGGTATTCTTAGTTAATCGTTAATGGCTGACCACTCGTATTCGGGGATTTTATCCCTGTTGCAGACGCCTGCTCAGGTACATTTCAACCTCCACAGAGTCCACCAGTGCTTTATACGGCAACTATGCTGAGCAAAACTCAGTTATAATTTTTAGGAGAGAATCGTGTTGTCTAGCATGATCAACAATCTAATCAAAGCCAGTACGCTCAGACCCTCGGTCACGATGACTAGCACAATCATCGACTGTCCCCAGCGGTTGCGTTTTCCCAAATTTACCTGGCTTGTGTCAACCCGTAGTATTTTTAGGTAATTTCCAAAGGTATCGCACGATGGAATCGCCTCCTCCAGGCCGATAACATCAAGAAGTGATCTTGATAAATCGACCATGGTGAGATTCGAACCAGGGTCTCATGGCCAGAAAGCGAACGTTCTAACCAACACATACTGTGGGTAATTTACTATATATAGGTATTGTTGCATGGTTGAGTTTGTTTGGCAGCATATCAACACATCTATGGGTCATTTAATTCCAAAATCTAAATATTTTGAACACTATTTTATGGCTTCAACTGCTGACAAAATGTATTTTTGGTCGATTGATTTTCTTTGGCGGCATATCAACACCTCCATGGGTCACTTAATGATAATTGTAAATATTTTGAACACAATTTTATGCTTTCAACTACTGTTCTCGCTCCTTAATAATTCTTCTCTTTTTTTTTCATTCTTTGACACTTCGTAACTTCTTGTGTCGTAGTGGCTTTATTACCTTGTTTTAGCTGAATTGATTAAAAATAGTGTGAAATATTGACGGTTGTATTATGTACTTATTCTCTTTCTGTACTATCCATTTAAGTTGTTGCGAATGTTGAAGGTGAAAGTATTCAAGCAAGGCAATAAAGCCACTAATACGCAAGGTCTTACTGACTGTGAAAGAATATAAAAAGAGAAGCATTATTAAGGGGAGAAAACAATGAAAAAACGAAATTATGAAAACAGAAGATAACGATTGTCATTGCGTTTAAATTTTCCCCCAAGCAAGACACTAAAGCCACGAAGACGCAAGAAGTTACTGAGTGTTAGAGAATAAGAAAAAAAACTACTAATAATGAGAGACTATAAAAGAAGAAGAATTAAGAAAATAGAAGATAACGATTGACATTACATTTAAATTTTGGAAAATCAAAGGCAATAAAGCCACTAGGACGTAAGGCGTTACTGAGTGTTAGAGAATATGAGAAAAACTACTATTAAGGAGAGAGGACAATAAAAGAACAAGAATTTTAGAAGACAGAAGATAACGATTGATATTACACTTAAATTTTTGAAAATCAAAGGCAATAAAGCCACTATGCCGCAACGGGTTACTGTGTATTAGAGAATACGAGAAAAACAGCTATTAAGGAGAAAGGACAATAAAGGAACGAGATTTGTGAAGACTGAAAATGACAATTGATGTTGTAATTAAATGTTTAAAGATCAAACTTGACTGTAAAACAAGAAACCGGAAGAGAGTTCCACAAGCAAGAAGTGCGAGAACAGAAACTGCTAGCATAGTACCTACGGTTACATCTAGATATTTCAACTGGAAAATTGTGAAACCTTGCCGCCAATCTATTACTACGCTGAAATTCGTAAAGTCTTGTCAACATTGGTGAAAGTTCTTCAGACCAATTACTATGAAAGTATTTATAGAAAAAGGCATAGGGAACCTACATTACGGCGGTGAGAAGTTAGCTGAAGTCGAGATGCCAGATCAAGACCAGTGACATTGCAGATTTCTTTCTTTTTTGGTTGGGAGATGTTATCAAGAATCTCTAAATACATAGCAGGAGAAGCCGACCATATATGGCAACAATATTCCAATCATGGACGAATGGTATACTGATAAATATGTAAAATGCATTCTGATAAGAAAAATTTTCTAGCACGACCCAGTGAACCGTCTTCCCTAGTTAGAAACCTCGCAACTGATTCAATATATTCTTTACACTTCATGTCAATGGAAAACGCTCGCTCGAAACGTCGCAATGACTCACCCTCCTAAAGGTAAGCATCTTTTGAGATGTAAACATCTGAATAACTACATTGTCTTGGCAGATGAAACTAAACGGGATTATTGTTGAGCAAGATGAGATTTAGTCATCAAAAGCTGTATGAGAAAATCAAAGGTCAGCGGATCTCATGAACGATTTCACTAGTTTTTAGTATGCGCACCGCCCTTGGCACGGCACACGTCAAGTTGGTTGTCCAGCTCCTGTCAAACACGATACAGTATGTCTTGGGTAATCACTTCCAGGGCAGCAGTGAATCTCTGCCTGGGTGTCTCTCGGCATGTAGAAAGAAGCAGGACTTAGACTAGTCCCTTCACATAGCCTCAGAGAAAAGGTGAAGCTTATAGGGCGTCATTTGCGAGTACAGTGAAATCTCGGTTCACGATTTTAATTCGCTCCTGAAATTCATTCGTAACCCGAAATGTTCGTAAACTGAAACTATTTTTTACAATAGGAATCAATGTAATCCGTTCCTGGTCCCAAGATGATTGCTTATTTAAACTTTTACAACAGTACTTTGTGCACAAGTTTTATACACAAAACTAATGAAAATTATTAAATCTAAGAAAAAAATAAATAAACCCAAGATAAGAACTCTATAATTTTAGCATACCGTAGGAGAGTTGATGGCGTAAGTGGAAGGGGAAGGAAAGAGATGTTATTGTTTAGAAAGGGGAAGGAAAGACATGATTGTCTCTTTATTTATAAGGATAGTAGAGATCGTTGATTTTGCCATACTAACCTGAGTAGGAAGAGACAATATCATCAACAATTGTTTCTCTCAAACTTTTCTTTTTCCTTTACCAGTGTCACTGCTGGCTTTCTTTAGAGCCATGATTAAGGACTAATAAAGAGAAAAAAGGCACAACACATTAAAATTGGAAAAGCACAGCACAACAGACGAATGTATACAACATGGCGGTCGACTCAGAAATGGTTCCGTTCAGGCTAACTCGGCTCGGCTCGGGTTAATCCGGTTCGGCTTGTTTCGGCTAATAAAGAGAGCAAAATGCACAGTACAATAAAATTTGTAAAGAAAAGCAAAGCACAACACACGAATGTATACAACATGACGGTCGACTCAGAAATGATTCCGTTCGGGTTAACTCGGCTCGGCTCGGGTTAATTCGGTTCGGCTTGTTTCGGCTAATAAAGAGAGCAAAATGCACAGTACAATAAAATTTGTAAAGAAAAGCACAGCACACGAATGTATACAACATGACGGTCGACTCAGAAATGATTCCGTTCGGGTTAACTCGGCTCGGCTCGGGTTAATCCGGTTAGGCTTGTTTCGGCTAATAAAGAGAGCAAAATGCACAGTACAATAAAATTTGTAAAGAAAAGCACAGCACAACACACGAATGTATACAACATGACGGTCGACTCAGAAATGATTCCGTTCGGGTTAACTCGGCTCGGCTCGGGTTAATCCGGTTAGGCTTGTTTCGGCTAATAAAGAGAGCAAAATGCACAGTACAATAAAATTTGTAAAGAAAAGCACAGCACAACACACGAATGTATACAACATGGCAGTCGACTCAGAAATGGTTCCGTTCGGGTTAACTCGGCTCGGCTCGGGTTAATTCGGTTCGGCTTGTTTCGGCTAATAAAGAGAGCAAAATGCACAGTACAATAAAATTTGTAAAGAAAAGCACAGCACAACACACGAATGTATGCAACATGACGGTCGACTCAGAAATGATTCCGTTCGGGTTAACTCGGCTCGGCTCGGGTTAATCCGGTTAGGCTTGTTTCGGCTAATAAAGAGAGCAAAATGCACAGTACAATAAAATTTGTAAAGAAAAGCACAGCACAACACACGAATGTATACAACATGGCGGTCGACTCAGAAATGATTCCGTTCGGGTTAACTCGGCTCGGCTCGGGTTAATCCGGTTAGGCTTGTTTCGGCTAATAAAGAGAGCAAAATGCACAGTACAATAAAATTTGTAAAGAAAAGCACAGCACAACACACGAATGTATACAACATAGCGGTCGACTCAGAAATTGTTCCGTTCGGATTAACTCGGTTCGGCTCGGGTTAACTTGGTTCGGCTCGGTTCGGCACTGTTTTTCGACAACCGAAATTTTGTTCGATAACAGATGCATTTTCATCTCGAATTTTCTGTTCAGAAACCGATTTGTTCGACATGTGAGACGTTCGAGAACCGAGGTTGCTCTGCATTTCTTTGCAACAAGCCATCAACTGTCGTTGGAGGAATATGGTTATCTACCCTTAGTCTTCTTAGAGGATTCAGAGAGTTTCGCATGAATTTTGTCCCGAACCTTCTCGACCCTCTTTTCAGATACTGGTGGTTGTCCATACCGTTTTGCCCTGTATCGAAAGCCCTCCTATTTGAAATTTTATGCCGTGTCCAAATATGCATTGCAGTTGGTGCATTTTGAGCGAATTCTCTCGAAAATGCACGCTGTTCGACCACTCTCTAACACAAAACGCATTTTCTTTTCCAATGCCTCTATCTGAAAAGAAAAAAAGAAAAAAACTAAACACAGAATTATGAGTTGTTTCTTCACGGCTGTTCAAATTTGAGATCATTTAAAAGAAAATTTGGAAAATTATTAAATTACGAAATGATATCTGTTTCTTCTGAAAAACGTTAACGAAAAAGCAACATTACAAAGATGAAAGAAACTAGTAATAAAATTGTTATATAGGAATAAAGTGTTGCTGCCGACACTTGAGTTTGAACATGGAGCGCCAGTGAGCAAACACAGGCGATCCCATTATTGAATTAAGTGAGATCACGTGTAGAGGAAAAGCATATATAGGAAGTCGCGTGACGTCTAGATTGATCGCTATTTCTCGTCTATCCTCTATTACTATACGGATATACTATTTCTAATCTATCCTCTTTTACTATTCGGACCGCTATTCTCTACTCTATTCACTATACTATTTCTCTATTCGGATCACTATACGGATTACTATTCGAGCGAGTATTATCGAGCAAGTACTATTAGTGTGAGTGTTAGTCCAAGGCGTCTGACACTAGTATTGTTCAACGGCCTACTATGACTCTATTTGCGATTATAAAGTCCACTACAACGAGCATTACGAAAGTGGCAACGAGTGTTTGTTGACATGACGAAAAAAGAATATTAGTAAAAAAAAGTTTCAAAAAACAACATTAATAAGATGGAAGAAAACTAGTAATAAAATAATATTAGTAAAAAAACGTTTCAAAATACAAAATTAATACGATTGAAAAAAAAAACTAGAACTGCAGTTGTAAAAGCGAAAATGACACAAAAGTTTGTGGCAAACGTTTTCGCATCAAAACCCGAGGAACTTTATTCAAAAGGTATCGAAGGTGCTGTCTGCTAAGCGGTAGCAAGTCATTGCAAATATTCGTGACTATATAACTGTGATTGTAATTTATTTTTCGACGAATAAAGTTGATAAGAAAAAACGGTAATTATTTACGACTTAACATAATAGATTAATTTAAGTTCGCTGACAGCTGTTTTCATAGCCCATCCGTCCGAATGTCGTTTAATTTTTGCGTCAACGAAATGAACCGACCTGCGCCGTCATCTTTTTCATTATAGGCAATTTTAAACTCATTAAAAGCGCATTTAAATAACTTATGTTTCTTATCTGTTAACTGATTTGATAAGCACACAGTTACTTTTTCAGTCATATGTTTTTTTTATGTAAGATATAATTAAACTTCCTTTTGTCATTGAAAACCAAGTTAGTTCCTTCATCCCGGAGCGGGCGCTGAATTCTCACCTATTCGCGATAAGTGTTCTCTTAGTGAGGCCCCGTGCTTCGAGCGCTTATTGGGACTTAAGCTCAACCCAGAAATCAAGCGGAAATCGTGCATAAGATCCACCGATGAAAAGACTGCAAAGATGGTCCGTCCTTGTATCGTTCTAGTAAGTACCTGACTCCTCCCTTCACAAGAGCCAGATTAGACCTAAAATGCAATCCTGATGTCTAGGAGCTACCCAGTCTTCCCTTTCCAGTTGCGATAGAGTAAGAAAGCGTCTCCGCGACCTTGTGGGTGATGAATTATTTCCAGCCCTACAACACCTTTCCCCACAGATGAAACGTCTCAAGCCTCTCGCTGCTCTATCGCGAATTCCACGGAAAGTGTTCAGATGAATTACATTTCTTAGTTCCACCAGTTCTAATTTTCACGTCTGAGACCCGCACATTGTAGCGAACCACCCTCATTCCCTTCGAATTCCATTGATGAAACTTTCACTCGAGTAGCTTCTTCCCACGAACCACTTCCTCGAGGAACAGACTCCCAAGATGTTGCTTTCTCGATCGCTACATTATTAACCTGATCAAGTCTAGGGTTAACGGTTATCTTCAACACATCCTCAGAAACTTAATTTTCAGTTTACAGAAAGGTTTAACCCATCTTTCTGCAAACTGTTTAATGTAAATATTGGCAGATATTTTCTGAACGTAATTGATAAACATTTTAATCACAACAACCTGCTACAAAAATGTCAATAGAAAAAATCTAAAAATTAATTATTCCTGCACATCAGAATAAAATATTAAAATCTTTTTATGACAGCAATTTACCAAAATAACAAGCATTCTTGCGGAACCAAAACGAAAATATTAAGATATACATCGGCATCTCCGCTGGGAGTTGGAAACAGAGGTTCTACAATCATCGGCTTTACTTCTCTAATTCTTCATTAATGTACCATCTTGCTCTCTCTAAGCATTTTTTAGAACTTAAAGATAGAGGCTTCACCACACCAGTTAAATGGGAAGTCCTGTGAGACTCTCAAACTCCCAACAACTTCTGTGATGAATGCATTCTATGCATACAGGAGAAGATCATTAGATACAAAAATGCTGGCCATCTGTTGTACCAAAGGAATGACGTTATTTTCAAATGCCGACATCAAAACAAATACAAATTACCCTAACACATTGACTTTGAACGAGATTCACTTGAAATTTCGGTTCCTATTTTATATGTGTACAGGCATATATGTGTACATATGTTCGTATGTATGCGTGTATATTTATTTGCGTGTGCATGTCACGCGCATGTATGTATATATATATATATATATGTATATGTGTATATATATATATATGTATATAAATGTGTATATATATATATATGTGTATATGTGTATATGCATACATGTGTGTAGGTATATATATATATATATATATATATATATATATATATATATATATATATATATATATATATATAGTGTTCATTACTGTAGTGTTCATTAGCGTTTTTACCTCTTTTTATTGCATGTCTGTTTTTTCTAAACAGCTGCATTGATCACTTTCTTACACGTTCATTTTGGTACGGTAGTTTTTCCAGCCTTTTAACATACGTTGTT
>OZ038508.1:86996016-87011016 GCA_964036315.1 Acanthosepion esculentum | reverse complement strand
CTTGCTCCATATGCGGCGTCCTTTGTAAATCACTAGCGGGTCTGAATCTTTTAAGTTGTCAGATCCTCATACATGATCACGTATGGCACTTAACTGACTGACTGTTGTTATCATGGTTGAATAGCAGGGTAGACTGGGTCCTATAGCCTTGGTTGGCAACCATTCTACGATAGAAAGAAACGGCAACCTACTTCGGGAAAATCTTCAGCCTAGTCAGTCATGAATTGAAAGAGACATGATCGCCCAAACGTGTATCACGTATGGCACTTAACTGACTGACTGACTGTTATCATGATTGAATAGCAGGGTAGACTGGGTCCTATAGCCTTGGTTGGCAACCAGTCTACGATAGAAAGAAACGGCAACCTACTGCAGGAAAATCTTCTTCCTAGTCAGTCATGAATCGAAAGAGACATGATCGCCCAAGCGTGTGTCACGTACGGCACTTAACCGACTGACTGTTGTTATCATGGTTGAATAGCAGGACAGACTGGGTCCTATAGCCTTGGTTGGCAACCAGTCTACCATAGAAAGAAACGGCAACCTACTGCAGGAAAATCTTCTTCCTAGTCAGTCATGAATCGAAAGAGACATGATCGCCCAAGCGTGTGTCACGTACGGCACTTAACTGACTGACTGTTGTTATCATGGTTGAATAGCAGGACAGACTGGGTCCTATAGACTTGGTTGGCAACCAGTCTACCCTAGAAAGAAACGGCAACCTACTGCAGGAAAATCTTCTTCCTAGTCAGTCATGAATCGAAAGAGACATGATCGCCCAAGCGTGTGTCACGTACGGCACTTAACTGACTGACTGTTGTTATCATGGTTGAATAGCAGGACAGACTGGGTCCTATAGCCTTGGTTGGCAACCAGTCTACCATAGAAAGAAACGGCAACCTACTGCAGGAAAATCTTCTTCCTAGTCAGTCATGAATCGAAAGAGACATGATCGCCCAAGCGTGTGTCACGTACGGCACTTAACCGACTGACTGTTGTTATCATGGTTGAATAGCAGGACAGACTGGGTCCTATAGCCTTGGTTGGCAACCAGTCTACCATAGAAAGAAACGGCAACCTACTGCAGGAAAATCTTCTTCCTAGTCAGTCATGAATCGAAAGAGACATGATCGCCCAAGCGTGTGTCACATACGGCACTTAACTGACTGACTGTTGTTATCATGGTTGAATAGCAGGACAGACTGGGTCCTATAGCCTTGGTTGGCAACCAGTCTACCATAGAAAGAAACGGCAACCTACTGCGAGAAAATCTTCTTCCTAGTCAGTCATGAATCGAAAGGGGCATTTAAGTAACTCACTGATATTTTATTGCATCTTACAGTAATTTATTTTTAATTAAGCTGAAATCTTCGGGTCGAATGTACTTCCGTCTGCTTGATTAAACGCTAATATGACAAATTTAAAAGCATAAAATAAGGAAAGAACGAACCAAAATCCTTACATGTCAAAATGGAAGGCGAAACAGCGCGTTAAAAATACGAAAGTTTTTCGTTATTTTATTTCTCTAGACTTTAATTTTTGTATAGTTTTTATTTATTTTTGTATAGTTTTTTAATATATTTTGTATTTTTTTTTTTTTGTATATTTTTGTATGTTGTTGTTATTCAGTTAATTTCGTTGTCATTGTTGCGGCTGGATTTGTTTCCTGCTTAGCTACGAAATTGAAAGAAAACAGGAAATTTTGGCCCCCAACAAAAACGAGGCCAACTCAGAGACGAGAAAAAAAAATAAAGACAGACACTAAATTAAATGAGTTTTTTTTTTCATCCTTTTTGACAGCACCATCTGTCAGTTTCCTTATTGTTCGAAATAGGTCAATACTAAACCAACTTTTACACACACACACACACACACACACACACACACACACACGCACATACATACATATATAAAAATATATATATATATATATATTTATATATATATATATATATACGTATGTGTGTGTGCGTGTGTGTGCGCGCGCGTATATATATATATATATATATATATATATATATATATATATATATATATATATATATATATATATATATATATATATATATGAAAATTGTATTGGTGTTACAAAACTTAAGGTTTTACATATATATATACATATATGTATGGCCTAATTAAATTCATCTTTTTTAGAAGTGTCAATGTGTGGGGAATATATATATATATATATATATATATATATATATATATATATATATATATATACATACATACATACATACATATATATATATATATATATATATATATACATGCATACATATATATATATGTATACATATATATATATATATATATATATATATATATATTCATACATGTTTCATTAAATAGTATAGACAAGTGTTGTTTATTTATTTTATGTAAATTCTTTTCATATCGTCTGATAAGCTTAATAACATTATCATTAAACGAAGAAAATCTCAATATTGATACATATTTTTTAATCCTATCTAAGCTTTCAGCTTACATAAGCCATTATCAAAGATGACAATTACATTACAATATATTAAACAATACACGGACAAAACCGTGATGATAGTCTGTTTCTGTTTACATGGAAGATTTCCAAGCAACGATAAACACGTGCATCTATTCGTAATTTCCTACAGATGGTTCTGCTTAGTGATATCCTTTAGTTTATCGTATATGTCCTCTTTGTTGCTATTAAGGGTGTTCAGTTTTTCCTTGGCTATTTCAAAAGAAATTCCAAATGACTGTATTTGTTTTAGATCTTTCCAAAAAAGAACAAAATATATTTTCTGTAGAAAAGGCAACTTGACTTTGTCTATTGTTGGTCGAGTGATATTAGCAGAGCTTTATTTTCGTTTTTTCCCCCCGTTATGTTCAGGAAAGATTTATTTACTCTTCTGTAGCTCTGAGTCTATTCAGGTGCTTTTCTCTTTGCTCTTTGGCGAAATTATTTCAAGGAAAATCCAGGCTAATGCAACGATAATAAAGGCTGAAAACAAAAACCTGCATATATATATATATATATATATATATATATATATATATATATATATATATATATATGTGTGTGTGTGTGTGTGTGTGTGTGTGTGTGTGTGTGTGTGTGTGTGTTTAGGCAGCAATCTTTCTTTCATGCACATTTCATTGAAAACGACAGACAAGGTGCTTTTATTTAGTTTTTATACAATTTCTCATGCGATCTAATAATGTTTTTCTATTCGGGTGATAAATTATATACAAACTGTCTTAATGTTTTTTTTATCCGAGCGCTTTCGGCTATACATTTAGCCATTTTCAAGGATTATATTTTAACTGTTAAAATTAGAAATAGTTTGTTGTATGTATGTTTTATAAAATGTTTTCTTTTTGTTGTTGTTTCAAAACACGGTCAAGATATTATGTCCATGTTCAAAGTTAATATTATTAAGCGTTGGTTTGTTTGTTTTTATTAATAAGGCTTCTATTATTTTTAGCCTTTTTTTGCATGTAGATGATGCTATTATATTGGTGTTGTCGACAAGTATGTTCCGAATAGTGTCCGGTAGGTCACCATGAATATTTAAATGAGATCTAATTGAGCTATTGTCAGAAAGGTGTAGAGTGAGTCTGCGTGTCAAACATGTTGTAGTGTGGCCTATATAATTATTTACGAAAGTTGATTGAGGAGGAATACAATTCCTTAATGGGCATTTGAATTCGTAAATAATATTTGCTCTATTTAACTTTGTTCTAGGAGGTGAATTATTATTTTAACTATAAGGTTAGAGGTCTTAATGCAATCCATTTTCGTAATAGGCATCAATAACTTTCCATGGTTTAAATTGTCAAAGACTTAAGTTGTTAAATTTGAAAGAAAAAGAAAAAAAGCATTAGATGTTTAATTCACATTTAAAATCGGACCGAGTTATTGGAACACTCTTTATATATGAAATTAACTCTCTATATAAAGTGTGTGTGAGAGATTCGTTGCACCTTCTCGGGCTAACATTCTCGTCTGGGATGAAGTGGAAAGACCATATTGTATCCATTGCTAGGTCACCTTTTTATCTCTTCAGAATCTATCTGATATATCTATGTCTATTAATTATCTACGCTCAGAATATTGTTGCCAAATACGGTCCGATTCTCCTGCTATATATCTCTAGAGATTCTTGATAAATTCCAAAGAAGAATCAGAAATATTATTGGTCCTGAACTACCATCTCGGCTTCCCTCACTTTCCCACCGACGTCAAGTTGCTTCTCTGTGACAGACGCTCTCTCAAGTCTGGACATTGGAGTTGATAAGGTATCTGATTTAATTTGATTTATGATACCCACTTATCCATAGAGAGGACCCGAGCCATTTTCCATCAAATATAATTTTCTCTTTCTTTCATTCTACCCTAAGGAAGCCAAAGAGAGCAGATGCTCACCGGCGAAAGGCGTCGTTAATTTTTTTTCTTTCTCCAATAATTCTTCATGTTTGTTCCGGATATATATATATAAGTACAATAATTTAAATATCTGGGAAGTGTTTTAACAGAGGGCACAAAGTGAGACACTGAAATCCGAAGATACATTGGGATGGCGAAAGATACCTTCCAAAAGCTGACCACAGAATGAATACATGGTTGTTAGCAAAAAGGAAGAGTCCAACATACAAATTAATAATTGGAGATACCAAAATCAAACAAGTACAATAATTTAAATATCTGGGAAATGTATTAACAAAGGGCAGAAAGGGAACCACTGTAATCTGAAGGCGTATTGGGATAGCGAAAGATGTCTGTCAAAAGCTAAGCAAAATATTAAGCGACAGAGACAATGTTCTTTACGAACAAGGAAAAGTGCAATAATATTTTATTTCCTCTTGAGTAATGTTTCCCCACCAGACGACTTGCCAGTTCTCTTCTTAGCCGAATACGACGCCTTGGAAGCCGAGAAGTCGAACGATTTGCTCCTTAGCGCCTTTCGTCTCTCGCCGTCTTGCAGACCCGCCGCTTTCGATCTGTCCACGCTAGCCGCCAGCCTATCTTTACCGATGCGTTGCACATCACCGATCTACCAGCAGATTGGAGCTTACGAATAATGGGGCAGTGGTAGCCTCGTCGCGCTTCGCGTCTACAACGATCGGCTATGTGGGGCATGCTCTCCGCAAATCCCGGTTATCTTACGCGGCCTGGTCCGAGTCCCTCAGCGTCCCCGTGATTTCGCCGGTTCTAGCGCGGAAAGAGAAAGGATTCTTTTACTAGGCCTTCGCCTCTCGCTTGCAGACCGCGGAGTTGCGCAGAATAATGCAGAATAACGTTAACGCTAACGTTCGCTGTGGACTCTCGCAAAAAGTCTGCTGTCCATGTCCGTGTCCCCGCGTTCTTCGTCCGTCCCCCGAGGTGGAAAACGAGATGTTGAATCGATTTTTATAAAATGGTAGATGAGTGAATATCGAGACAAAACCACTCTCGTCAACTAATCTTACCTGCCCATATACAGTGCTGTTCGATAAAAGTGACTCACCTGATTTTTTTTTTTACTTAAAATTTTTTTCGCCTTTTGTTTTTGGGGTCAAAACTAATTTTTAATCTTACTAATATAAAGACCACCCAGTAAAAAAGTTTACTTACCCTAAGGTTTTCTATTGATAATTATAATTTTGGATTTAGGGAAAAACTCAGGGCAAAAAAAGTGACTCACTAGTAATCAATAGAAACATAACCGAACAGCTCTAAATAAAGAATAATAGCGGTATTATTTATTTATAATAGCTAATATAGTTCGAAATATCTAATAATCTATGGGTCCTTCTTTATTTTGAATAACCTTTTCAACCCTTTTTGCATTGACTTGATTACGTTCTGGCAAATCTCATCTCCAAGCATTGAATTCCATTCGGATATGAAATTCACAATTAAATCCTCTTTGTTGCTCAACTGCTTTCTCGAGAGCCTGTACTTTATAATGCTCCATAAGTTTTCTATGGGGTTGAGGTCAGGAGATTGGGGCGGCTATGTCATAACACTCACCTGCTTCTCATCAAAGTATTCCTTCATCAATTTTGATTTGTGACAGAGAGAATTATCCTGCTTAAAAATGAGCTTGGTGGGGTCGATTTGCACCCTTTCAGCAGAGGGTAGCAGACAAGACTCTAAAATTCTCTTGTACTGCTCGCTCCTGAGGGTCTTTTCAATAGGTTTTAAGAAAGCAGTTCCATGAAAAGAAAAGCATCCCCAGAACATTATACTGAACGGATGCTTGACAGTAGTTACTGCTAAATTCAAAGAGCTTTCAAAGCTTCTTCTTCGGATTTTAGATCGCTTATCCTTTGAATTTAGCTCAACTTTCGTTTCATCGGAGAAGAGAACATTTAGTAAAAAAAACAGAGGTGAGTCACTTTTATCGAACAGCACTGTATATTGCTAAATTCATTGTTATATCTGCCTATATTTCCTCGAGGACACATGGCACAGTGGATAACGGCCTTGGTTAGATCCAGTGACAGGACCCAAAGAGCTTAAGGCGGTGGAGAACTTTCAGAGGGAAAAATTTACAGGAGATAACTGATAACTGACATCCATTAAACATGGCACGTGGAACTAGAACAGTCTACCCCAGTGAGCGAAATAAAGGGTTCAGTTCGACATTCCAACCATCTGAAGGAGGCTGGAGCGTACAACGGCCGAATCGTTGTAATAAATATGGCGACAAAGATGACAATAGTCCGAATAATATAAATAATGTCATTGTCATATGTTTGTTCAAGCAGATATTTCAGAATGCTTGGGCTTTTTTCCCCCTTTTCTTTTCGATTACAATTTTTTTTTTATAATCGAAATTTTGTTCCGGATTCACAAAGAATATATACCTGAATTACTTTTACTTATTTCTATAGAAAGGTCAAACTCGGTATTCTGTGTCACCAGGTGTCGTTTTTATTCGATTTTCTCTTACCCTGTTGTTCGTTAATTTTATTTTTCAGATGAAAATTCCTGCATTTATTTGACTTGGATTTAAGGTGGATTACGTAAATACCAGTGTAAATATTCATATTGACGAGTCACGAAGGATTTTTGCAAACACCTGTCGACCGAGTGAGTGTCTGGTTTGGTTTGGTTTACGGCATTTCAACCTCAATTGGTTATTTAATACCGACAAGATTTTATTGTTGGTAATATTTTTTTCCCAAAAAAGTATTACTGGTAATAATGTATTGCTGGTAATAATTTTTTTCAAAAATGTTTTTCTGGTATTAAAACCTACTTTTACACGTTTTGACCCCAGGTTGGTGGGTAACTATTTGCCCATAGCTGAGACCCTAACAGGTGAACCTGGGAACACTAGCAATTAAGAGGTGGTTCCACGCTCCTCAAAACCTAATCAGAGACCTTGCTGCCGGATGTAGTTGATCGTCATAACCAGGATAGTGAACGATTTTTTTTTGATCGAGATAAAAATTTTATATTTACGAATGAATGTCCTTTAGATTCTATTTTCGGCTACCTGCAGGGTGATTGAAAAGTAACTCCCCATTTTATGCCTAATGGACCCTCCCGTAATTTTTTTTTTGTAGGAGTTTTTTCAGTCAATGTGGCATGAACTAATTTGTTCAATAAATAGAGTAATGTCTCTGATCCGACGTGCAAATTTTCGGGATAATAGCTGCGACATTACTCTATTTATTTAACAATTTAGTTCATGCCACATTGACTGGAAAAACTCCTACAACAACAACAACAAAAATTCTCAAACTAACATATTAATAAAAAAACGCACTCTCTTAAATTTTCAAAAAAATTCAACCTTAGCGTGGCTACTGCACGCTCCAAAAGTTTTTATCCGTTAACAATAACACATTTCTAAAAAAAACATATTTCGATTCGCATTTAATTTTTCGTGTCCGCTATTACCTGGATTTACTAAAAGCAGAATAATTTCCATGCCTGAGGATGACTGAATGTACAGTTGAAAGTACTTACAGATTAAAATAGACCTTATACAACTTAAAGTTATTAAAAACAAGGATCATAACATTCATCGAGTGATTCGTAGGTTAATGTAACCTTTAAAAACTTTGTTTGCAAAGATGTTTGTCGCCATTTTATATCATTAACTTTACTAATCTACTTTTTGTATGAATGATTCATGTAATATATATATATATATATACATATATATATATATATATATATATATATATATATATATATATATATATATATATATATATATATATTATTTATTTAAATATTATAACATAAATATGTTAAAAAATCACTACAAAAATTCAACATTCAACATCTTCACTTGATAAGACACCAGAAGTGTTGAAACGAAATTGCTATTTTTGTAGTGATTTTTTAACATATTTATGTTATAATATTTAAATAAATAATTATATCTGCTCTACTCTGTATTGACCACTCGTTTAAGAATAATAATTGTTTGTTATTGGAATTTATTCCGTATATACCAATCCTATATTTGGTATATATATATATATATATATATATATATATATATATATATATTATCCCTTACCGGTAGTGTTGGTTTGTTTGTTTTTATTAATAAGGCTTCCATTATTTTTAGCCATTTTTTGCATGTAGATGATGCTATTAGTGTTGTCGACAAGTATGTTCCGAATAGTGTCATATTTAAATGAGATCTAATTGAGCAATTGTCAGAAAGGTGTAGAGGTAGTCTACGTGTCAAACATGTTGTAATGTAGCCTATACAATTATTTACGAATTTTGATTGATGAGGAATACAATTCCTTAATGGGCATTTAACCAACAATATTAACGTTGAACATGGACATAATATCCTGACCGTGTTTTGAAACAAAAAAAATGAAAACATTTTATAAAACATAAATACAACAAACTATTTCTAATTTTAACATTTAGAATATAATCCTTGAAAATGGTTTAATGTATAGCCGAAAGCGCTCGGATAAAAAGAACATTCGGAGAGTTTTTATATAATTTATCATCTGAAAAGAAAAAATATTAGATCGCATAAGAAATTGTATAAAAAATTAATAAAAGCACCTTGTCTGTCATTTGTAATGAAATGTGCATATATATATATATATATATATATATATATATATATATATATATATTTACAGTTGTATGCATGTGGATTTGTGACCCTGTGTTTCACGCTTTTGCGATCATCAGGTAAACAGCTTTATTTTTTTAAAAATTGAATCTATTTATGTTTGTGTTTCATGATGTGTATCATTCCAAACGGACACACAAGAGGATTTCCCACCTCCCACCACCAAACATAATCAAACACAAACAAGCATGAATAGATATCATTTTTTTAAAAATACACCAGTTCTCTGATGATCGCAAAAGAGTGAAACCCAGAGTCACAAACTCATATCCATACAAATGAATATGTTAGCTTTATCACTGATATTGAGCACTTTCCAATAACCACTATATATATATATATATATATATATATATATATATATATATATATATATATATATATATATATATATATATATATATATATATATATATATATATATATATATATATATATATATATATATATATATATATATATATTAAAAAGAAGTAATCATACAAAGAATTAATCAGTAAAGTTAAGGTAATTCATGGCGAAATCACTTCGCTAACAGATTTAATCTTTGTATGATTACTTCTTTATAATATTAATTAAACTGAACAATGTAATACACACACACACACACATATATATATAGATATATATAAATATTATGAAATGGCCAAATCCAATAATTATTTTAAGACATTTTTATGTTTATACGTTCCTTTTAAAAATACATATATTTAAGTAAATGCTCTGTTTTTTTTTATAATAAACAGTATTAACGGCATTTACCGGCCTGAATGTCCGAGAAATTCTCATAGAAAACATGCGTCCTCCGACAGGAATCGAACCTGTATCCTATACGGAACCTCATATAGACTGATGTGCTTTACCGATTTAGCCACAGAGCAATGTTTCGGTTAGCAAGGTCGATTTTTCTTTTTTCAAACTACAATTCTCCATGATTTTCTCTCGTACATTCATATCTGCTCGATGCGTATCCAAATGTAAAGAAACGGCGTCACACATTATGAAAATTAAATTAATTGAAAGTATTAACAAAATTTACTGACCTGAATGTCTGAGAAATCCCATCGAAAATATAAGTAATGTTGGTAATACCGCTTATTATAAACAGAGCATTTACTTAAATATTTGTATCTATAAAAATAACATATAACAATAAAATATATGAAAATAATTGTCAAAGCTGAAACCAATAAAATAACAGGATCACTGAAAAACAAATTAATGAATTAATACGGAACTATTTACAGTATTCACATTGCATTTGCTGCCCTCATCTTTATTGTCTTATTCATCGTTGTACGCCCCGGCCTTCTTCAGGATCTGTCTATATTTCTGAGATGAGGTAGTTTAATTATTTTCCCTATTTACATTGTTCGGGCTGTTGTGCTCATCTTTATTGTCATTTTCAGGAAGTTTCGGTCGTTGTACGCCCCGGCCTTCTTCATGTGATATACGTTAGAATTTTGAACTGAAACCTTTATTTCGTCCGCTGGGGTAAATTTTTCTAGTTCCACGTGCCATGCCTTTTCAGTTATTTCCTTTTAGTAACTCAACAATGCAAGGACACATGGCCCAGTTGCTTGAAGTAGTATTGTGACTTAACCAAAAAGAGTTTTAAGTTCAATACCTGATCACAGCAATGGTGAATAAAAATTTAAAGTTTTGGTGATCTCTCGCTCAGCTGAGCCCCACATATAATAATCAAGGGGGTTGCAGTCTGGGGACTACGTGGTCAGATGTAAGGGCTGATGAGGGGGAAGAAATTGACTGATAGCCATATCTGGGTTCTCCTTCTTGTGTGACATCCTGCAGAGTCCTGTTGCTAAATATAGGGTCTTCCAGCCGCCTCCCTTTTGTCCCAGGGCAGCACTACCTCTTTAACGCACTTGCTGTAAGGCTTCCGTGTTGAGTCTGAGACTATCACCAAATAATTCGGGAGTTCTTTTCTTATCAGAACGATCAGAGTAAGTTTTTGGAGCTGTTTTACCTTCGTGATCACCATTAGACTCCTCCAACTCTTTCCGAATCGTCTGCACTGTTCTCAGATTGGCACCCCAACATTCTGAAATGTTCGAATTGGGACTTCCGGTGCGAATGCCAAGCAGTACAGCATACCATTTCCAAATTTCTAGTGAAATGAATTGCGTCATGGTGTTCTTCTTTTATCACAGACGAGACGATACACAACAGACCTACGATATTGTACAGTCGACAAAATCAAAACTAAAACCGTCGCTATATATATATATATATATATATATATATATATATATATATATATGAAGGAATATACTCTTAAGGTGTGCTTTATTTATGGGATGAAAATGCTCAGTATCAGAGATCAGGATTGCGTCTAGCATGAAACAGCCTGTCGCCTCTAAGTGTTGACTTCAGTGTTCACTTTTATAATATATATATATATATATATATATATATATATATATATATATAAAATCTCAAAAGTTTAAATATATGACGACATGGAACCTGAGTGAAAAAAAAACATCAGGACAACTGTTACGAGAATATTTATCGAGAAAGTACTTTACAGCGATGTAAATGTGATGGAAGCTGACATGCCAGGTCAGGACCAGTAACATTGCTGATTTTTCATTGCATTAAAAACATCTATTTCGTACACTTTCACGGCGGAAGTCATGTTGCCCGAAACAAATTAGTTATGTTTACGTGTGTTACGGTGGAAAGAAATTGGTTGGAGCCGAGAGGCCAAGTCAGGACTGAAAATATTGCAGATTGAATTCAAATATAAAAACTAATTTACCTGGAATATACTCAATGTTCTTTTTTTTATATATATATATTTGCAGGTCCTTGTCAAGCTAATACAGGGATTCGAATTCCAGAAAGGTAAGCAAAATTAATTGCTCTAGGAAAATCTCCACATCATTAACAAGTCCAGATATTATGGTAGAATGGGCGTTAAGGTATCAGATCGAATTCCAGTCGGGTTTGTTACATTAACTTACGTGCAAATAACCTTGGGAAAGATATGAATCCATCTGATCTCTCCCAAGCTATGGGTTAAATAGCTGAACAGAATGGGTCCTATGGCCTTGGTTGGCATCCAGAAAGAAACAGCAACCAACTGCGGGAATATCTTCTGTCTAGTAAGTCATGAACCGAAAGAGACATGATCTCCTAAACGTGTATCACGTATGGCATTTAACTGACTGAAAGTTGTTATCATAGTTGAAAAGGAGGATAGACGGAGTCCTATAGCCTTGGTTGGCAACCAGTCTACCATAGAAAGAAAACGGCAACCTACTGCGGGAAAATCTTCTGCCTAGTCAGTCATGAATTGAAAGAGACATGATCGCCCAAGCGTGTATCACGTATGGCACTTAACTGACTGACTTTTGTTATCATGGTTGAATAGCAGGACAGACTGGGTCCTATAGCCTTGGTTGGCAACCAGTCTACCATAGAAAGAAACGGAAACCTACTGCGGGAAAATCTTCTGCCTAGTCAGTCATGAATTGAAAGAGACATGATCGCCCACACGTGTATCACGTATGGAACTTCACTGACTGTTGTTATCATGGTTGAATAGCAGGACAGACTGGGTCCTATAGCCTTGGTTGGCAACCGGTCTACTGCAGAAGAAAACGGCAATGATACTGCGGGAAACTGGCACTTACTGACTGACTGATTTGCATGTATCTCTTGAGGTCCGCAGATGTAAACACGTTATTACTTCTTTACTTCTTTTCTGCTAAAGACTGTTGCATTTCTAAAACAGGGACAAAATAGTGTGTTTTCATAGTGTTTCCTCTGTCCCTACAGCTATTCCACACACACACACACACACACACACACACACACACACACACATATATATATATATGTATATATATATACATATATATATATATATAAATCATTCTATCCTTATATTTGCATTATATATATATATATATATATATATATATATATATATATATATATATATATGTATGTATGTATGTATGTATGTATGGAATCAGCACATATCTAGGCCACAGAAATCTCCTGAGCCGACCAAGCATAGAAATGATTACAATATGGGAACCAGTAACAAGAAGTGCTAGAGAAAAGCGATAATAACATAAAAAATTCCAATATGAGCTCTGGTAAAAATTAAGCAATGCTGTCATCAAAAATTGCAATATGAGATCTGGTAAAAGTGGGTACTGAAAACATGGCCCAAAATCGGTTGGGAATCACTTATATATATGCGTTTATTCGACATCCACAGAGCCCAGTTGTGGTTTAAACTGCAACAATGGTGAGCAGACCTTAGTTACGGTTTCTGGGAAAGAGCGTGTTTTCTAGCGTGGTCAACAATTTGAATAATGCCAGCACGCTCAAGCACAGCTATCGACAACCCCAAGTGTCCCGTTTACCCAATTTCACTCACAGAGTCAACCCGTGGTATGCATTTCAGGCACTTTCCAAGGGTGCCGCACGATGGGATCGACCCCTTCTGAACAAATCGTCCATGGTGAGATTCGAAACCAGGTCTCATGGTCTGAATGCAAACGTATCCAAATTCATTATATATATATATATATATATATATATATATATATATATATATAAGTGTGTGTGTGTGTGTGTGTGTGTGTGTGTGTGTAAAGAAATATAATTGTAAGGTGTGCTATATTTATGGGACAAAGTGGTCAATATCAGAGGTAGAGCGTATGTAACTCTAAATCTAAAATTGAACATTGAAATGAACAATCAGAGGCGACAGGCTGTTTCATGCTGGACGCAATCGTCAGGCGGCCTGACGATTGCTTCTAACATGAAACAGCTAAATTATATAAAAACTGTCCGAATGTTCTGTTTTATCCGAGCTCTTTCGGCTATACATTTAGCTATTTTCAAGGATTATATTTTAACTGTTAAAATTAGAAATATTTTGTTGTATATATGTTTTATAAAATGTTACATTTTTGAAAACACGGTCAAGATATTATGTCCATGTTCAAAGTTTATACAATTAAGTGTTTTTTTTCTAGGTCACCATGAATATTTAAATGAGATCTAATTGAGCTATTGTCAGAAAGCTGTAGAGTGAGTCTACGTGTCAAACATGTAGTGTGGCCTATATAATTATTTACGAATTTCCTCAATGGGCATTTAAATTCGTAAATAATATTTGCCCTATTTCGTTCTAAGAGGTGAATTATTATTTTTAACTATAAGGTTAGAAGTTTTAAATTTTTTGTACTAAATAATTAATCTATTTTTTTGCTATTGTCAACTGGTGTTATGCATTTTTTTATAATGTTCTGAGTGTTGATTTCAATGTTCACTTGGAACTTGCATGGCAGGAGCCTCAATCCCTAAGGTTGCTGAAATCTTTGTTTTTTCAAGTGCTACCATACCAAGAATTATGACGCAATTCGAGAAACAAGGCAAAACCTCAAGCAACCGTAGCAATTTGGGCCGGACTTGCAAACTTACTGACAGGGATAGACGTGCATTGAAACGCAATGTCGCAAAAAATATCATTGGACTACTGCGGCCAAAGTGACTACTGAGTTGAATAATCATCTGAATAGTCCAGTTTCTACGAAAATTGTTCGTTGTGAGCTCCATAAGGCTGGATATCATGGAAGAGCCGCCGTAAGGAAACCTCTTCTCTCCACTTGCAACTTTCAGAAGAGGTTGAAGTGGTGCAGAGATCACAATGCCTGGTCTGCAGACCAATGGAAGCAAGTCATATTCTCAGACGAGTCCAGTTTTTCTCTTCTCAACTTCAGGGTGAGTTTATGTGTAGAGGCAGACCAAAGAAGCTTACAACCCTCACTGCCTTCATCCAACAGTGAAGTATGGAGGTGGATCAGTGATAGTTTGGGCCGCCATATCATGGAAATGTCTCAGTCCAATAGTTGCCCTGCAT
>OZ038508.1:86928516-86993516 GCA_964036315.1 Acanthosepion esculentum | reverse complement strand
AAACAGGAATATATACAAAGAAGTAGAAGTATTAGTAATACTATGTTGTCTCGACAAGTATCACTATTCCAATGTCTTACAATAATCGTCTGACTCAACTCTGTCTCTGACTGACTCTGAAGTATTTAGTGTCCTCCCCACGAGAGACAGATGTGGCACAAGGCCGGGTTTAAAGTGGGGTATCCGAGCCCGTAGGCTCAGCCAAAAAATAGCCCGTAGATCCCGTATAAACGGGATCGCGCTGGTCAACCTCCCCGAACGAGGCTCTGCCCTTCGGCGGAGCCTCGTCCGAGTTCCTCTCTGCCCAGAGGCAGAGAGTTCCCCTCTGCCTCAGAGGCAGAGAGTTCGACCGTCTAGCCGAGTCGTCCAAAAAGGACTGACTCTGAAGTATTTAGTGTCCTCTCCACGAGGGACAGATGTGGCACAAGGCCGGGTTTAAAGTGGGGTACCCGAGCCCGTAGGCTCGGCCAAAAAATAGCCCGTAGATCCCGTATAAACGGGATCGGGCCGGTCAACCTACCCGAACGAGGCTCTGCCCTTCGGCGGAGCCTCGTCCGAGTTCCTCTCTGCCCAGAGGCAGAGAGTTCCCCTCTGCCTCAGAGGCAGAGAGTTCGACCGTCAAGCCGAGTCGTCCAAAAAGGACTGACTCTGAACGCTGCTCCCTCTTGAGGCGCAGTATTTATGATGTCCGGAATAGTCCATTATTATTAAGGGTAAGTTCCCATAACAATTATATTTCCAAACCAAAAAGAACTTTTGAATGAGAGATGGGAAATTATGACCCGTTGTATACATACTAAAATGTCTCTTTTGAGTTCATATGAAAAGAAAGTATATATATTTCATTTTAGCCCCCTCACCGCGAAACTTTCAGTAAACTTGCCTTTCTCCTTCTCCTCCTCCTCATCCTCACCTCATGTCGTGCAATTATTTATTTTGAAATATTACTTTTTTAAATGAAGCGTTGAATCAGGAAACGGTGGTATTAAAAAGTCCTCAATACACGTATGAAAAAACAAAAGAAAAAAATAACATATAGACCTTTTAACTTTAAAAATCAGGAGATCAGTTGAATCCGCTACCTTGGTTTCAACCTTACGATACCCTCAGGCGATTTTTATCAAATGACCTCTTAACGCTTTATTTTTTCAACTAATGGACGTTATATAAACAAACGCAGCACGTTGGGTGTAATGAAAAGGGAGGACGTGAAGAAGAAGAAGAAGAAGAAGAAGAAGAAGAAGAAGAAGAAGAAGAAGAAGAAGAAGAAGAAGAAGAAGAAGAAGAAGAAGAAAGGATGGAGTGGAAAGAAAGAAAGAAAGAAAGAAAGAAAGAAAGGGTGAAAAAGAGAAAAAGGAAGGAAGGAAGGAAGAAGGGTGAAAAAGAAAGGCAGAAATTAAGGAGTGAGTGAAAAAGAGGAAAAGAAAGAAAGAAACGAACGAAGAAATAGAGAAAGGACAGACTGAAGAAGGGAGGGAGGGAGGGAGGTAGTGAAAAGCAGAAAAGCAATAAAAAAAGAAAGAAAGGAGGGGTGAAAAGTAAAGGCAGAAAGAAAGGAGTGAGTGAAAAAGAGAAGAAGAAAGAAAGAAACGAACGAACGAAGAAATAAAGAAAGGAGAGACTGAAGAAGAAGAAGAAGAAGAAGAAGAAGAAGAAGAAGAAGAAGAAGAAGAAGAAGAAGAAGAAGAAGAAGAAAAAAGGCAAGGGTATTATAAAACTATCGGTGTGAGGTTAATTGAAATGTACATTACTTTTTTCATACAACCTCACATGTGCTTAAGAGGAAATTTCTAATATGTAAGTAAAGACAAAAGGGTCATTTTTCTTTTCACCTTTTGGAAGTGAAGTCTGATGATCCAGCATCCTTTAAAAGGGCTATGGTGAAATAAATTATTACTTGGAGCCTTAAAATGATCTGTTTTTCTTTTATTCATATATATATATATATATATATATATATATATATATATATATATATATATATATATATATATATATATATATATGGTGAAATAAATTATTACAATGGAGCCTTAAAGTGGTCTGTTTTTCTTTAAATTATTAGCTTTGAATTTACATTGAGCTCTCAGGATTTCATCCTCCTTGGGACTACCTATACGTTTTACCAAATCTATCGTAACTTAATTATATATATATATATATATATATATATATATGAGTTGAAGGTCAAATGTAAATATGGACAGGTATGTGCTCTGAATCTTTGTTTTTTTATTTCTAACTCAATCTCTGATGAAGCCTAAATAAATGTGAAACATATTAGATTGAGATGCGTTTCCTACTTGTTCTTTATTTTATTTTAAATTATGGAGGCACGGTGGAGTAATGGACACGGGCTTGGATTGAGCAATCGGAGAACCGAGTTCGAATTCCAGTCGAATCCATTACATTCACTTACGTGATAATACCCTTGGGAAAGGCATGAATCCTCTCTTTCTCCTTGTCTTTTTCTCTATTTTATACTCTTTTGGAACTTCGCAATTATTTTTTTATTCGTGAATTTATTTCCAATTAAAATTTATTTTAATCGCGCTCCAAACTTTCCCTCGTCATTCGTCATAATTATTAATGTGTCTTGATTGTGTTTGTATATCGCCAACGATTACCTTTTGAAAAAGCGTTGGACGAAAGGATCCTAAAGGTACTATAATGACGTCTATTTTGTTCAAGCCTATGTTCTATTTTTGAGGGTACAAGTCTTTGTTGATATATATATATATATATATATATATATATATATATATATATATATATATATATTGCGTATATATATATATATTGCGTATATATATATATATATTGCGTATATATATATATATATATATATATATATATATATATATATATATATATATTGCGTATATTCTGGCAGCATCTTTTCATTAAGACATGTCTAATTGAACAATTTAGTTTTGTTTACTTATTTTCAATAGGATCCCCTCATATTCACGGACAAGCTTCTTAGTATCCTTATTAAAGGAAGAGAGAAAATTACCATGTTGATACATATACATTTATTCCGAGTACTTTCGACATTAGCACACTGTCATCATCAAGTTGTTCTCTTTTTTTTCTTAAGATAAAATTGTTGTTTATCTGAAAGTTATTTTTTTCTAAACTGTGAAGTGAAAAACGCTAATTTTAACCGCTGTACGATTTAAATTTCTCGATGTAAACGTCAGGGGAGGTAAACATCAGGGGAGGTAACTATTTTTTCGTTTTTTTTTTGTTTTTAAACTATTAGTTAAAACCTAGATAATTTAAACTATCTACTGTAAAATTTTTGAAACATTTGTTCAGCATTCATAATTAATTTTACTAAGGTTTAGTTCCAAATTTTTAATATAGAGAGCTTTAAGAATTTTTAGTTTATGTTTATTATTTTATGAATAACTATAGATGTATTTTCAACAAGACCTGTCTTAAATTGCAAATGTGGACATGCATACTGTTGTCTCGACTGTTGAGTTTTCATCTGAATAATACATCTATCGTCTCTCAACATTTATAACAAAATATCAAGTTTTTAACTAATAAGAATCAGCAATATTATTGGTCTTGATCTGGTGGCTCGGCTTCAGTCTCTTGCACACCGCTTTATGGTTGCCTCTCAGTGCCTTGTTTTTATAAATACTTTCATGGCAATTGTTTGGACAAGCACTTCGCTAGGGTACCCAGACATTTTTTTACGTTGAGTTTTAATCAATTTACAATTGAGCTAGCCAGATGTAGCCGTAATGCTAACAGTTTCTTTTCTCGCACTTCTCGCTTGTGGAACTCGCTTCCAGCTCCAGGCTTTGTAGCCAACTTTAATCTGCAAAAATTTAAATGCAATGCCAATCGTTATCTACTGTCCTCTTGATTACGCTTTTCTCTTTCTGCTTATCATTAATGTCTCTGTTCCTAATTTTTCCACACCCTGTACCCCTTTGTGTCTTAGTAGTTTTACTGCCTTGCACGGGGAGATACCGATTGAAAAATGTATATATATATATATAAATTATTAGGAGGATTTGAATACTCAAAATTAAATAATTCATCGAGTCTAGAAGAATCCTCAACAGCATGCAGAAAGCACTGGACGGTCTTTTCGTGAAATTTTGGGACTAATCAGCAGTGCGTATCCACTACCGAGAATCGAACTTGGATCGTTACGATATGACGCAAGCGTCATCCCTACTAGACAAACGAGTCTCAGTGAAGAAGGGGTAACAAACTAAAATTGATATAGAGCCAGCTTTTGACAAATTCAGTTGTGTGACTCATTCACGTCTACTTAAACCAACGGACTATGCATCCATGAATCACATCTTATGTCCCCAAACAATGATATATATATATATATATATATATATATATATATATATATATATATATATTAGAAGGATTTGAATAATCATAATTAAGTAATTCATAGAGTTTAGAATATATATAAATGATAGAAATTTGTTAGGAGGATTTGATAATTATAATTAAGTAATTCATCGAGTCTGAAACCTCAACAGAATGCAGAAAGCACTGGACGGCCGTTTCGTCCTATATTTGGGACTCATCAGCAGTGCGCATCCAATACCGAGAATTGAAACCCGGACAGTTAGGTTATCAAGCAAACGTCATACCAACTGTTCAACGGGCCTATAAATATATATTAATTATAAGAAGGATTTGAATAATCATAATTCATAGAGTCTAGAATATATATATATATATATATATATATATATATATATATATATATATATATATATATATATATATATATATATATATATATATATATATATATATATATATATATATATATATATATATATATATATATATATATATATATATAAAAGAAGGATTTGAATAATCATAATTAAGTAATTCATAGATTGTAGAATATATATATATGGAAAGCAACCTTTCTTTCATACATCTTTCATTTAATGCTGCCGATAACGAAGATTTAATTAACTTTTTATTAATTTTTTCTAGCATCCTTACGACTTCTCGTTTCGTACAAGTAACCCTAAACTTAACCCATTTAATCTAGTTCTTGTCGGGGGGGCTCTTCATTGGGCCTTTGGCTTGTTCAGGAGTTTGAGAGTCCCTAAGTCTTTGCATATTCTCAGGATTGGAAGCTCTCTGGCTGCCATTTGATCTGGGTTTTCATTTGGACGGAACTTTCTTTTCCTCACTGTTGTCTTGGCTCTTCTGATTACAATCTGGTCCTCTGTTGGTGGGGAATTCTTTTTGCGACGTATTACTCCTATCGTATGCGATAAGCAACAATAAATTTTAGAAGAACTCAAAATTGATCGCTGCATTTAAGTCTTGAATTAACATTTAAGCTTGCCTTTTTAAAGAATAATTCTTCTGTCACCTCTTAATTTAAAGACGATTTGATGTACGTAGGTCCTTACTTTCCGTATAAACAATTATTTTTATGTCATGGATCACTTTCGCTGGATTTAGCGATTAATTTCGATTATTCCCAAATTTATTTCCAAGTTATAAAAATTGTTATCGTACAAAAAATTTCGTCGAAAAAATTCACGTAAATATCGCCAAAGGCAATCACAGTAACGAAAACTTGGGAATCCAAAATTTCAGATGTCATACTCTATTGAAATTTAGAGAGTTGTGTCCCTTTAAGTTTTTTATCAGTAGATGCCAAATGGCGGAATCCGAAAACAATCGCAGTAATGAAAATTTAGGAATTCAACATTTCAGGCTTGCTGGTTTGGATTCAGCCCAGAATATTTTGAATTTGCTCACAGAATCGGTCTGATTCCAAAATAGTATGATATGTTGGCTATGGCCTCTCTAGGAGTAAAGCTGAAAATATAGACAATCTTATTTTGAAACACTGTAATTTGAGACGAGTAATGTTTTTCATTTGAACATGAGCTATTGAATTTTAGAGAGTTGTGTCCCTTTAATTGTTTTTATCAGTAGAATGCAAGATGGCGGAATCCGGAAACAATTGCAGTCATGAAATCTTGGGAGTCCAACATTTCAGGATTGTGGGTTTGGATCCAACCCGGAATATTTCGAATTTGCTCACGCAGTCGGCCTGATTCCCAAATGGTATTATATGTTTGGGAGTAAAGTTGAAAACACGGCCAATTTTATTTTGAAACACAGTAATTTGAGAAGAGTATTTTTTTTTTCATTTGAACATGAGCTATTGAAATTTAGAGAGTTGTGTCCCTTTAACTGTCAAGATGGCGGAATCCGAAAACAATCGCAGTAGTCGAAACTTGGGAATGCAACATTTCTGTAACAGGTGCTATTGCAAGTTGGAGAGTTGTGTCCCTTTAATTGAAAAAGTGTGACACACTGACATTCGCATTTATTTTTCTTAATTCTGTTATATCCAGTATTAATGCTCTTATATTGTTTCAACGCCTGCTAACTATGGGTTAAATAGTAAGGTAGACTGGACACTCTTGCCTTGTTTAAGTCATGGTAATTCACAGATTTTAAAGAACTAGAACCTGTGGAGATCCATGATCGTCTGCATAAAGAAGGGACATGACAAAAAATGTTAGCAAATCCAGACCCATTTATAAAACGTACAAGTATGACAATTATTTTGCCATTCATTTAATGTCTTCCTTTCTAGGTTCGTGTTGGCGTAATGTCTTTCGGCGAGAAAACGCGCGTTCAACTTCATTTTTTCAAGTCACGAGATCAAGAGATGGTCATGTCAAAAATCGATCGCATTAAGCACTTAAGAGGAAGGCCCAACCTCGCCAAAGCCTTAAAGCAAATGTGTCACGCCATGTTTCGACGGCGACGCGGGTCAAGATCAGGTGTGAAGCACATGGGAATTGTCCTGGCGAGCGGAATCTCACAGAACGACGTCGTCTCACCTCTTGCCGTCCAAACGTGTCAGAATGCCGGCGTCGAGATTTTAACTGTTGGTATCGACAGTAAAGAAAACGGAACTCGATTTTGGAATATTGACAGCCAACCAACGGATACACACCTTCTGCATTTGGGGACATTTGACGATTTACGTCGAATTCAAGAGACTGTCATTCAAAGAATATGTCAGGAAGGTAAGTAAAATATCATTTTAACTTGTTATTATTTACCATAAAAAGATACTAACCTAATTATAATTCTTGAAGAAAAAATTTGACATGTGGCCAAATGGTTAGAACAAGGGTCAGCAACCTTTTACTATTTGCCGACTTAGGGTTTTAAAATCATTCAGTGTACCAACAGCATAGATATCTTTATAAGTCAAGGTCAATATACCAGTTCTACAATCTATTTTATATCGTAATATATCGTATATATACTTTAGTATATTTAAGACATTTTTTATGTTTATACGTTCTTTTTATAGATACAAATATTTAAGTAAATGCTCTGTTTATAATAAACGGTATTAACAACATTTACCGGCCTGAATGTACGAGAAATTTTCATAGAAAATATGCGTCCTCCGAGAGGAATCGAACCTGTGTCCTATACGGAACTGTCATATAGCCTGACGTGCCTTAACCGATTGGGCCACAGAAGAGAATTTGGTTAGCAAGATCGATTTTACTGTTTTTAAACACAAAATGTATTAAATAATTATCGGACTTTGTCCATTTCATAATGTATGACGTCATTTGTTTACATTTGGATACGCATTGAGCAGATATGAAAGAATGAGAGGAAATCATGGAGAATTGTACCGAGGGAAGCAGAGAGTAATATACTCAAAGAGCTTGTGTAAATGGATGGCAGAACAAAGATTAAGAGAGATGGTGAAAAGACAGACATTACGAAGAGCTACAAACATGTGACGAGATATCATCGCCAAAATCCACAAAAAACACTGTAGAAGCTTCCAGAATGTTTTTTTTTCGTGCCTACAAAGAACTGTATGATATTTAAAAAATGGGCGAGGCTAAACAATCGATTAAACCAGTATTTCTCAACGTCGTCCAGGTGGACCACCGGTCGTTCACATAGATTTTCTAGTGGTCCACAGAGAATTATTAACCATAAAAAATTGTAGCCATTTAACCAAAATGTATCTAAATTATTCAAACAATGATCTAAAGATGGATTATCCACTCTGATTTGTAGATTAAAATGTTAAATTGGCTAGATTATAGGGGGGTGAGTTGGCTGAAATGTTGCTGGACTTGAAAGAAGAGTTGACAAAGAAGGTGTGTTTGCCAACATATCAATAAAGGACTAACGATCAAATATTTTTAAACATGCAGAAGCAAGCATCCTTTTTTTCCCTACCACATGGATGGTGGAATCTGGATTTTTGGTTGTTGTGGATGATTTCAGTAGAAAGAGAAATAAATTAGATTTCTCCAGGAAAAGACTGAATGATATCAACAAAATTCATTATCTTATCTTGTGTCAGAAACACCAAGATCAAGGTACCTGAATGGACTAAGACTGAATGACATCATCAAAATTGCATATGATATCTTGTGTCAGAAACACCAAGATCAAGGTACCTGAATGGACTAAGACTGAAGGACATCATCAAAATTGCATATGATATCTTGTGTCAGAAACAGCAAGATCAAGGTACCTGAATGGACTAAGACTGAATGACATCATCAAAATTGCATATGATATTTGTGTCAGAAACACCAAGATCAAGGTACCTGAATGGACTAAGACTGAATGACATCATCAAAATTGCATATGATATCTTGTGTCAGAAACACCAAGATCAAGGTACCTGAATGGACTAAGACTGAAGGACATCATCAAAATTGCATATGATATCTTGTGTCAGAAACAGCAAGATCAAGGTACCTGAATGGACTAAGACTGAATGACATCATCAAAATTGCATATGATATCTTGTGTCAGAAACACCAAGATCAAGGTACCTGAATGGACTAAGACTGAATGACATCATCAAAATTGCATATGATATCTTGTGTCAGAAACACCAAGATCAAGGTACCTGAATGGACTAAGACTGAATGACATCATCAAAATTGCATATGATATCTTGTGTCAGAAACACCAAGATCAAGGTACCTGAATGGACTAAGACTGAATGACATCATCAAAATTGCATATGATATCTTGTGTCAGAAACACCAAGATCAAGGTACCTGTATGGACTAAGACTGAATGACATCATCAAAATTGCATATGATATCTTGTGTCAGAAACACCAAGATCAAGGTACCTGAATGGACTAAGACTGAATGACATCATCAAAATTGCATATGATATCTTGTGTCACAAACACCAAGATCAAGGTACCTGAATTGACTAAGACTGAATGACATCATCAAAATTGCATATGATATCTTGTGTCAGAAACACCAAGATCAAGGTACCTGAATGGACTAAGACTGAATGACATCATCAAAATTGCATATGATATCTTGTGTCAGAAACACCAAGATCAAGGTACCTGAATGGACTAAGACTGAATGACATCATCAAAATTGCATATGATATCTTATGTCAGAAACACCAAGATCAAGGTACCTGAATGGACTAAGACTGAATGACATCATCAAAATTGCATATGATATCTTGTGTCAGAAACACCAAGATCAAGGTACCTGAATGGACTAAGACTGAATGACATCATCAAAATTGCATATGATATCTTGTGTCACAAACACCAAGATCAAGGTACCTGAATGGACTAAGACTGAATGACATCATCAAAATTGCATATGATATCTTGTCAGAAACACCAAGATCAAGGTACCTGAATGGACTAAGACTGAATGACATCATCAAAATTGCATATGATATCTTGTGTCAGAAACACCAAGATCAAGGTACCTGAATGGACTAAGACTGAATGACATCATCAAAATTGCATATGATATCTTGTGTCAGAAACACCAAGATCAAGGTACCTGAATTGACTAAGACTGAATGACATCATCAAAATTGCATATGATATCTTGTGTCAGAAACACCAAGATCAAGGTACCTGAATGGACTAAGACTGAATGACATCATCAAAATTACATATGATATCTTGTGTCAGAAACACCAAGATCAAGGTACCTGAATGGACTAAGACTGAAGGACATCATCAAAATTGCATATGATATCTTGTGTCAGAAACACCAAGATCAAGGTACCTGAATGGACTAAGACTGAAGGACATCATCAAAATTGCATATGATATCTTGTGTCAGAAACACCAAGATCAAGGTACCTGAATGGACTAAGACTGAATGACATCATCAAAATTGCATATGATATCTTGTGTCAGAAACACCAAGATCAAGGTACCTGAATGGACTAAGACTGAATGACATCATCAAAATTGCATATGATATCTTGTGTCAGAAACACCAAGATCAAGGTACCTGAATGGACTAAGACTGAATGACATCATCAAAATTGCATATGATATCTTGTGTCAGAAACACCAAGATCAAGGTACCTGAATGGACTAAGACTGAATGACATCATCAAAATTGCATATGATATCTTGTGTCAGAAACACCAAGATCAAGGTACCTGAATGGACTAAGACTGAATGACATCATCAAAATTGCATATGATATCTTGTGTCACAAACACCAAGATCAAGGTACCTGAATGGACTAAGACTGAATGACATCATCAAAATTGCATATGATATCTTGTCAGAAACACCAAGATCAAGGTACCTGAATGGACTAAGACTGAATGACATCATCAAAATTGCATATGATATCTTGTGTCAGAAACACCAAGATCAAGGTACCTGAATGGACTAAGACTGAATGACATCATCAAAATTGCATATGATATCTTGTGTCAGAAACACCAAGATCAAGGTACCTGAATTGACTAAGACTGAATGACATCATCAAAATTGCATATGATATCTTGTGTCAGAAACACCAAGATCAAGGTACCTGAATGGACTAAGACTGAATGACATCATCAAAATTACATATGATATCTTGTGTCAGAAACACCAAGATCAAGGTACCTGAATGGACTAAGACTGAATGACATCATCAAAATTGCATATGATATCTTGTGTCAGAAACACCAAGATCAAGGTACCTGAATGGACTAAGACTGAAGGACATCATCAAAATTGCATATGATATCTTGTGTCAGAAACACCAAGATCAAGGTACCTGAATGGACTAAGACTGAATGACATCATCAAAATTGCATATGATATCTTGTGTCAGAAACACCAAGATCAAGGTACCTGAATGGACTAAGACTGAATGACATCATCAAAATTGCATATGATATCTTGTGTCAGAAACACCAAGATCAAGGTACCTGAATGGACTAAGACTGAATGACATCATCAAAATTGCATATGATATCTTGTGTCAGAAACACCAAGATCAAGGTACCTGAATTGACTAAGACTGAATGACATCATCAAAATTGCATATGATATCTTGTGTCAGAAACACCAAGATCAAGGTAGTCACAAGCTGAATGGATTAAGACTGAATGACATCAAATTGATTTTTATATCCTTTGTTTATGCTTGCTTACTAAAATAGGTTTTAAAGTGTAAATAAACTACTTTGTCGTTTCATTGAGTATTCTAGCGTGAAAATTGAACAGCCTAAAAGTAAAAGTAGGAGTTGTCCATTCGAATTTTTTGAAGGAAACATTGTCCATGGGCTGAAAAATGTTGAGAAGCAATGGGGTTAAGCTATCGTATTTCAAATCTATTTTCGGGTTTGTGAACTTTACTCTTCTAGAGTTGTCAACAAAGAACAACGATTTCAGGAACTGGATTCATATAGATTTCAATGCAGATTTCAAATTTTAAATTTCAAATTTAAATTAAATTTTAAATTTCAAATTTCATTTTAAATTCTCTTCCAATTTTCCAGAATTGACTTCGGATCTCAAGGTGGAGAACAATGCAATAAAACCACGAAGACATTCTCTAAAGAAAACCCGGATGGACGAGAAAGGTATGTAGAATTTCGGAATCTGGTAGTAAACCATAGAACTCTAATGGTATCCACCGCTGCCCGGGAATTTGAAAATAATAACTGCTCAAGACCCAGGTCAGTTCAGGGAGGGGGCTGGATGCCTATTATGTAAGTAGGCATTGAGATCAACACCCAGCGGCGACAGTCTGTTTCATGCTTAAACCCAATCGTCAGAACCTGGAGATTGCATGACGCATGAAGCTCCGAATCGTACTGGCAGCGTAGGGTATTATGTACTTTTACTAATATATATTTAATAGCTCTGCTATTTAGCATTGAGCACTGTCTTTCTTACACCAAATGATATATGTATATATTTGTATGTGTAAACGTACAAGTACATTTATTTATATTTATTAATTTGATTATATATATATATATATATATATATATATATATATATATATATATATATATATATATATATATCCGATGCAATGAGAACGAAAGTAATATATAAATTCTAACGTTTACACCATTAATCCAGAAGAGGGCTCGATACCGATAGTAAAGCGATAATTATTTATTATAATTTTATCATATATACAAAAACAGTTTGCTCACTACAAAGATGCAACTTCGTTTCGGTGCATTTCCATTGCATTGGACCTCGACTGGTGAGAACCAAAAATGGTTATGAACAATTTTGCTTGTAAACAACATTTAATTCACACATATATATATATATATATATATATATATATATATATATATATATATATATATATATTGAATAAATTATAACATAAGCATATTATGACATTAAAGAAACCCTCCTGTATTCGTATATATATATATATATATATATATATATATATATATATTGAATGAGGAAATAGCGATAGCTGCTATATAACGATAAAAATCGAAAACTGAATAGAGTAAATAAAAATATACAAAATAAAAAATAAGCACATAAATAAGAAAAAATAAGTAAAAATTAATCCAAATTAATTAACAAATTAACAAATCGCTCCCGCTAAAATAACCGTTAGAACTAATAAAAATAATTATAAATAAGCAAAAACAAGTAAAAATAAATCAATCCAAATAAATAAAATATTAAACAAATTAAAAACTGTCCCCTGCCAAAATAGCAGAATAGACTACGGCAATCAATCCAAAAATTGAACGAATAAATAGCTTTATCTTTCCAGACGAAAACAAACTATTAAATAAGCGTCCTAAACAAATTCCCCCCCAAAAGAAATTTACGACGTTAATAAAATATCGAAAACCGAAAAGAAAAAATAAATATACAAAATAAAAAATGAAAATAAAAAACAAGTAAATTAACCCAAATAAATAAATGAACAAGCCACTCCTGCCAAAATAACCGCCACAATGCACCACGGGCCATTATATATAAATAGTCGAGAAAAGAGGTCCAACACTCGCGACCTGACGATTGCGTCTATCATGAAACAGCCTGTCGCCTTTGAGTGTTGACTTCATTTCTCACTTTTATATTTATATTTACATACGGTCTATCTCTGATATTGAGCACTTTATCCCATAAATATAGCACACCTTAAAACCATATATATATATATATATATATATGTATAATAATACTGATATATACAGGGTATCCATAAAGTTCGTGTGCACTTTAAAAAAATTATAACTTTATTTGTATTTGCGATAAAAATAATTTGTAAAAAGGATTAGAAAGAAGTAAATCTATATTTTTTAAGGTTTTATTGAAATTTTATTTAAGTTTCCACATGTCCTCCATCATTAGCAATACAAAGGGTAAGACGATTTTGCAGTTCACGGAAAACATTTGCCAACTGATTTACAGTAATGCCTGAAATCACATTAGTTATTTTAGCTATACTTAAAACTAGGTACATTAAACTTTATAACATTTTTTACAGATTATTTCTATCGCAAATGCAAATAAAGTTATAAATTTCTTTATGGATACTCTGTATATATTGATCCTTAGTACAAAATCCCTGAGAAAAAAACTACTAAGACATATCACTCTGTTAATTGAACTATCTACTTGGTTCATGTCATGTTAACTGAAAAACACTTATAATAAAAAATTCGTGATTTACCAAATTACAAAATTCAAAATATTCTCACTTGTAATATTTGAACTTTAGCATTGCGACTTGCACGCTCCAACACTACATAGCCGTTAATAAATAGCTCATTCTTACAAACATCTTTCGGTCGGAAACACTTTTATTTCGTCTTCCAGTTTTGATTCTAAAGGAAAAAATACAGCCTGAAGATGAATGCGTGAAGCATTTGAAAGTACTAGCTGAATTAAAAAATACACCATATCCATTTTATGCATAAGGATCTCATCATTCAGTGGATTATTAGTAGTATAATGCTTATAATTATGTCTACTAGCAAAGGGATTTCGCCAATAATTGCATTACTATTGCTAATTGATTCAAGGTATGAATAATTCTTTGTAATATATATATATATATATATATATATATATATATATATATATATATATATATATATATATATATCATTATTATTATTACTTCGAACGTTATTAATATTTTTCAAAATTTAAGACACGCTCATAAATATTCATCAGGTAAATTATGGATGGCGGTAAGTGTCATAATTTAACGTTTTACAACTCAAAGTAAGTAAGTGATAATGTCGTTGAATTTTTTATGCAAATAATATTTAAATTATTTTAGTGTGGCATCAATCTAAGTATTTAAATGACAGCAGGTTATGAATTTAACTGTTACCATGGATCAGCGCGTTGTCTGAATCAAAGCAGTGACTTGACCCAAAGAGTTGTGAGTTCAATATCTGCCTACAGCAAAAGTGAAGAAAAACTTGGAGAGTAGAGTTAAAGGGTGATAATTGATACTAAGGCACCCAGAAGAGGCATGGCACGTGGAACTAGAACAATCTACCCCGGTGGACGGAATTAAGGGATCAGTTCGAAATTCCAGTCACCTGAAGAAGGCCAGAGCGTACAAGTTCTTCAAGATCAATTGCTAGCTTCATAATATGTCACACTTATTCCCCCTTGCATGTATGCCCTTAAAACAACCTCATTCAATAAACTTCTATCTTGAATGCCTCTTGGGTCTTATATTAAACGAAGAAGAGTATTTTTTTAAAAAGCAACAGATTTATATTTCATTTAGTGATAAGTTATGATAACTTATATTTTCAGCTGTACTGTCTCGTCTCTTTAATCAAATCAGCAAGTCACCACCGCGAATAATATTCTATTTATAATCTCCCATTTAATCTACAAAGCTCAAAGTTTGTCTGTCCGTTCGAGAGCTAGGGAATAAATTAAATCTGTTTTTTTTTTGTTGCGGGGGATTTTGGTTTTAACTATACACCCACCCGAATGGAATCTAATACAAGGCCGTATTCAATGTGGGAATCCCACGCAGGAATAGAACCAGGGACAACAATTGCTCTAGTTACCTCGGCATTTCCTTTTTGCCGACTCCTCAGGCGCCAAGTATTAACCCTCACTCTCCCCCTTGAGAGAAGCATGAACGGAGAGGAATGTCCCTACTGTAGTTGAGTATTTTAATAATAATTACATATATATATATATATATATATATATATATATATATATATATATATATATATATATATATATATATATATATATATATATGAAATATGCATTTGCAGACACAGAGAGTGGCGTCAAGTTTCAGTTTCGAACAACTGGTGATCTCTTCAATCATCAGCGCTTCATATCCAAGACCCACCTTCGTACGCAAATTATTCGTGATTTCTTGTTTGCTGATGATGCGGCTCTTGTAGCGACATCCTTTGAGGAGAACCAACATCTAATAAATCGTTTCTCTGCTGCATGTAAAGCATTTGGTCTTATACTTAGCATAAAGAAAACTGAAGTTGTGCACCAACCTTGCCCTACTCCAAAGCAATTCTGTTGTGAGAAACAAAAACCACCAGTCTACAAATTTCCAGAGAGACCATTGAAAGTAGAAGACAAACCCCTGAACTATGTAAAGTCTTTCACCTATCTTGGTAGCAAAGTCAACTACAGTGGAACTTTAGATGATGAAATCATGCATCGGATTGCTATGGCTACCAGTGCTTTCGGCAAACATCGTCATCGCTTGTGGAATGAGAGGGTTATTCGACTGGATAAGAAAATTCGGGTTTACAGAGCTGTTGTACTTGCCATCCTTTTGTATGGCTCAGAGTCGTGGACTCCATACAGGTAGCATATACGCCAGCTAGATGTTTTCCATAAAAGCTGTCTGTGTGCAATCTGTGGAGTTAACCTTCAAGATAGGACATCTAACGTAAACCTGTTAAATAGGTGTAATATTGGAGGAATCGAGACTTTTGTCATACAGTCTCATTTACGGTGGACTGGTCATGTCTCGAGAATGTCTGATGACAGGTTACCCAAGATCCTAATGTACAGCTAGTTAGATCAGGGCTACAGGAATATAGGACGCCCATGGCTAAGCTACTTGTCAGCAGTCAAATTAACCACATAACACCCTTGAGCGCTTAGCGTTGGAGCGGGTAGAATGGAGATAAACGTGTTTAAGTGGACTCAGCAGTTTTCAATCTGCTAGTCTGAATCATCTTCAAGAAGCGAGAGCAAGATCTAAAAGGTCAGACAATCCAATAGTGATCTCATCCCACAATCCTCACTCTTGCTCCATATGTGTCCTCCTTTGTAAATCACTTGCAGGTCTTAAATGCCACTTAAGATTACCGCACAAAATTTCATGACTGAATCAACTAAGCTGTCAGATCCTCATCCGTCGAAACCGACGGGAGAGTCCATTATATATATATATATATATATATATATATATATATATATATATATATATATATATATATATTAACTGATTTAAAAATATGGTTACTTCGCTACACAGGAATTATCATTTGGATTCCAAAATCCGCTTGAAGATGAAACAGAACACTAATGCTTTTAATTTAATTATATAATTAAATTTGAAGTTTTTAGCTTCGGTTTTTGAAACATGGTAATTTCTGTGTAGCGAAGGAACCGTATTTTTAAATCAGTTAATCTATAATATTTATGCTCTGTAAATTTACATTGAGCACTGTTTTGGAAAAATAAAATTATCAATAAGAACACCAGATTATATATCTTACTGTTCTTTCTTTTTTTACTATAATATCTATCTATCTATCTATCTATCTATCTATATATATATATATATATATATATATATATATATATATATATATATATGTATTGATTGATTGATTGATTGATTGATCGTTTTATTTATTACTGTATGCGTTATATTTAGTGGATAGACGTGTTTGAATAGATATTCTTGTTCTTTTAAACAGTGAAATTAATATCAACCAGCCTAGAATTTGAGAAATCATATGAAAGAAATTGACCATCCCGACAGGAATGGAACCTATATTCCTATATTCATCAAGGAATTCACTTTTAAGCTAAGTGTGCCTTATGATATCAAAGCCAGCTTCAGCTACCGTATTTAACACCTCTGTCAAATGGGACATATCGGGGTCTACCACCAACATAAATATTTACTGTTAAAGAGGTAACAATCGTGATTTTTAAGAAGTTAAATTAATATCAACCTCGCCCAGAGACGAAGAAACGCGACCAACGTATATGTGCCACTCGGTAGAAATCGAACCTGTATTTCCTTCTTTCCTCAGGCAAACCACCACTTTTGCTTTTGACATCTTGTAAAATATGTTTTTTGTTATCGCTGAGTCACAAGAATTGCCAGATAGCAGGGACAGTTAACTGCTTCTGTTCTCGTGTTATCTCTTGCAATAGCGTTATCTCTCTCATTTTCCAGTTGACTCCACCCAACACTTAGTTGAACTCTTCACAAAAGAGATTCATTTAGGAAAAGAAATGTGTCGACAGTTAATTAGTTTCTTATCAAAAGATAGAACTTTGTTTCTTTCTCGTTTTCGGACGTCTAAGAAATAACACTCGTTTATTGTGTAACAAGCAGACGTTAGGGATATCCCAGGCTTTACAAAAAATAACGACATTAGACTATTACGCAAATAAAAGATAAAAGCAAAATAGTCCTTACCAAACGGCGCCTAATATATATATATATATAATTATTTTTTTTTAAATATTATTCCATCGCTAGAAAAAAAGGAGCTAAAAACTTCCAATTCAATTATAGAAATTAAATTAAATTTAAAGCATCTAGTTCTGTTTCATTTTCAGATTAATTTTGGAATAACTTATTTTGAAATTTACGGAGCTTTATAGGCACATTCATAAAGCTCCGTAAATTTCAAAATAAGTTATTCCAAAATTCGTGTGAAAATAAAACAGAACTAGATGCTTTAATTTAATTTAATTTCTATAATTGAATTGGATGTTTTTAGCTTCCGTTTTTGAAACATGATAATTCTTGTGTAGCGATGGAATGATATTTTTTTTTAAATACTTATAATCTAGGCTCTTCTTGTTTATCGAGCAATGTTTTTACAAATAAAAACAAAAATACAAAAGAATTTCGGATCATCACTCTAACGGTCCTTTCCTATTTTATCAATATATTTGCACACACACACACACACGCACAAACACAAATATATATATATATATATATATATATATATATATATATATATACATCGCTCGCTTCCTCGCTCTTTATGTATATATATATATATATATATATATATATATATATATATATATATATATAGAATAGAAATGCTCAAACACTAACATTCCATGGTTATAATTTATTACATTGGAATCGTAATCACGATCCAATTCATCAGACCTACAAATTCAAATGTTTGAGCCTTTTTTTATTATATTCTTACTTTGTCCTGGACATTGAGTTCTACCTGGATTCTATCGTCTTGAATATATATATATATATATATGTGTGTGTGTGTGTGTGTTTGTGTGTGTGTGTGTGTGTGTGTGTGTGTGTGTGTGTGTGTGTGTGTCTGTCTTTCATTAAATAATATAGACAGGTTTTGTTTACTTATTTTAAGTAACTTCCTTTTATATTGTCTGATAAGCTTAATCACATCGTTGAAAGACGAAAGAAAAATACCATATTGACACAGACGTCTAGTTCCCCCTCTCGGCCTTGCTAGCAGGGTCCAAAGGGGAGGATAAACCAATACAGTTTGGTACCAACGCGGCTGCAGGTGTTTCCGGAAGGTAGAACAAAGTGCCGTCCATCCGCCTTCGGGGCTCCACTCCGAGTTTGAATTCAGAGTTGTCCTTCTCCTAGACAAGTTGCCAACCAAGGCTATAGAACCCAGTCTGTCCTGCTATTTACCCATAGATGGAGGAAGAAGAGGATTCATACCTTTCCCATGGGTAATAGTACGTAAGTGAATGTAATGGATTCGACTGGATTTCGAACTCGGCTCTCCGATTCCTCAATCCAAGCGGCTATCCATTACTTCACCGCGCCTCCAAATAGTCAAAGTCGTATATTGAGTACCACTGAAGCAGTTCACGACTCGTCGATTAGGCAACATTTGCTGAATAATCCGGATTGTTCGGCCGAGTATGAAGACACATTTTTCCCATTCTAGTTAGTGTTCGCTCGGTTGACCATCTCCGAGTTCCCGAGGCTGTGTATATCAAATTCTACTAGCCGAGCCTCTATGCAAACAAAAGGAACATTTCATGCGATCCTTATGCTTGATCCAGGGACTGTCAGGGCACATTTTGCAGTTTTGGAGTTATGAACGAAAACGGAACACTTTTAAGCTCTTGCTACAATAGAGTACATAGTACTTTAACGGCCATTTTTGTGACGTGCCATTCTTTAAACTTACGAGTCGCTTCCTACATGGAAAGATACTCTTCGAAAACTCATTGCGATCCCTCGCTAAGAAAGACCGCCATTCTTCTTCCTCTCATCCTTTTTATCCTTCTTCTTGTCATTCTCCTCCTCCTACTCCTCCACCACCTCCCCTTCTTCTTCTTCTTCTTCTTCTTCTTCTTCTTCTTCTTCTTCTTCTTCTTCTTCTTCTTCTTCTTCTTCTTCTCAACCACCGCCTACTCTCCCATCACCTCCCTTTCTTCTTCTTCTTGTCATCCTCTTCCTACACTTCCACTATCTCCCCTTCTTCTTCTTCTTTTTCTTCTTCTTCTTCTTCTTCTTCTTCTTCTTCTTCTTCTTCTCAACCACCGCCTACTCTCCCATCACCTCCCTTTCTTCTTCTTCTTGTCATCCTCTTCCTACACTTCCACTATCTCCCCTTCTTCTTCTTCTTCTTCTTCTTCTTCTTCTTCTTCTTCTTCTCAACCACCGCCTACTCTCCCATCACCTCCCTTTCTTCTTCTTCTTGTCATCCTCTTCCTACACTTCCACTATCTCCCCTTCTTCTTCTTCTTCTTCTTCTTCTTCTTCTTCTTCTTCTTCTTCTTCTTCTTCTTCTTCTTCTTCTTCTCAACCACCGCCTACTCTCCCATCACCTCCCTTTCTTCTTCTTCTTGTCATCCTCTTCCTACACTTCCACTATCTCCCCTTCTTCTTCTTCTTCTTCTTCTTCTTCTTCTTCTTCTTCTTCTTCTTCTTCTTCTTCTTCTTCTTCTTCTCAACCACCGCCTACTCTCCCATCACCTCCCTTTCTTCTTCTTCTTGTCATCCTCTTCCTACACTTCCACTATCTCCCCTTCTTCTTCTTCTTCTTCTTCTTCTTCTTCTTCTTCTTCTTCTTCTTCTTCTTCTTCTTCTTCTTCTTCTTCTCAACCACCGCCTACTCTCCCATCACCTCCCTTTCTTCTTCTTCTTGTCATCCTCTTCCTACACTTCCACTATCTCCCCTTCTTCTTCTTCTTCTTCTTCTTCTTCTTCTTCTTCTTCTTCTTCTTCTTCTTCTTCTTCTTCTTCTTCTCAACCACCGCCTACTCTCCCATCACCTCCCTTTCTTCTTCTTCTTGTCATCCTCTTCCTACACTTCCACTATCTCCCCTTCTTCTTCTTCTTCTTCTTCTTCTCAACCACCGCCTACTCTCCCATCACCTCCCTTTCTTCTTCTTCTTGTCATCCTCTTCCTACACTTCCACTATCTCCCCTTCTTCTTCTTCTTCTTCTTCTTCTTCTTCTTCTTCTTCTTCTTCTTCTTCTCAACCACCGCCTACTCTCCCATCACCTCCCTTTCTTCTTCTTCTTGTCATCCTCTTCCTACACTTCCACTATCTCCCCTTCTTCGTCTTCTTCTTCTTCTTCTTCTTCTTCTTCTTCTTCTTCTTCTTCTTCTTCTTCTTCTTCTCAACCACCGCCTACTCTCCCATCACCTCCCTTTCTTCTTCTTCTTGTCATCCTCTTCCTACACTTCCACTATCTCCCCTTCTTCTTCTTCTTCTTCTTCTTCTTCTTCTTCTTCTTCTTCTTCTTCTTCTTCTTCTTCTTCTTCTTCTCAACCACCGCCTACTCTCCCATCACCTCCCTTTCTTCTTCTTCTTGTCATCCTCTTCCTACACTTCCACTATCTCCCCTTCTTCTTCTTTTTCTTCTTCTTCTTCTTCTTCTTCTTCTTCTTCTCAACCACCGCCTACTCTCCCATCACCTCCCTTTCTTCTTCTTCTTGTCATCCTCTTCCTACACTTCCACTATCTCCCCTTCTTCTTCTTCTTCTTCTTCTTCTTCTTCTTCTTCTTCTTCTTCTTCTTCTTCTTCTTCTTCTCAACCACCGCCTACTCTCCCATCACCTCCCTTTCTTCTTCTTCTTGTCATCCTCTTCCTACACTTCCACTATCTCCCCTTCTTCTTCTTCTTCTTCTTCTTCTTCTTCTTCTTCTTCTTCTTCTTCTTCTTCTTCTTCTCAACCACCGCCTACTCTCCCATCACCTCCCTTTCTTCTTCTTCTTGTCATCCTCTTCCTACACTTCCACTATCTCCCCTTCTTCTTCTTCTTCTTCTTCTTCTTCTTCTTCTTCTTCTTCTTCTTCTTCTTCTTCTTCTTCTCAACCACCGCCTACTCTCCCATCACCTCCCTTTCTTCTTCTTCTTGTCATCCTCTTCCTACACTTCCACTATCTCCCCTTCTTCTTCTTCTTCTTCTTCTTCTTCTTCTTCTTCTTCTTCTTCTTCTTCTTCTTCTTCTTCTTCTTCTTCTCAACCACCGCCTACTCTCCCATCACCTCCCTTTCTTCTTCTTCTTGTCATCCTCTTCCTACACTTCCACTATCTCCCCTTCTTCTTCTTCTTCTTCTTCTTCTTCTTCTTCTTCTTCTTCTTCTTCTTCTTCTTCTTCTTCTTCTTCTTCTCAACCACCGCCTACTCTCCCATCACCTCCCTTTCTTCTTCTTCTTGTCATCCTCTTCCTACACTTCCACTATCTCCCCTTCTTCTTCTTCTTCTTCTTCTTCTTCTTCTTCTTCTTCTTCTTCTTCTTCTCAACCACCGCCTACTCTCCCATCACCTCCCTTTCTTCTTCTTCTTGTCATCCTCTTCCTACACTTCCACTATCTCCCATTCTTCTTCTTCTTCTTCTTCTTCTTCTTCTTCTTCTTCTTCTTCTTCTTCTTCTTCTTCTTCTTCTTCTTCTTCTCAACCACCGCCTACTCTCCCATCACCTCCCTTTCTTCTTCTTCTTGTCATCCTCTTCCTACACTTCCACTATCTCCCCTTCTTCTTCTTCTTCTTCTTCTTCTTCTTCTTCTTCTTCTTCTTCTTCTTCTTCTTCTTCTTCTTCTTCTTCTTCTCAACCACCGCCTACTCTCCCATCACCTCCCTTTCTTCTTCTTCTTGTCATCCTCTTCCTACACTTCCACTATCTCCCCTTCTTCTTCTTCTTCTTCTTCTTCTTCTTCTTCTTCTTCTTCTTCTTCTTCTTCTTCTTCTTCTCAACCTCCTCCTACTCTGCCATCACCTCATCTTCTTCTTCTTTTTCTTCTTAACCTCCTTTTTCTTTTTCTTATTATCCTTCTCCTTCTCCTCATTCTTCTCCTCCTCCTCCTCCTCCTCCTCTTTCCTTCTCTCATCCTCGTTCTTTTTCTTATTATTATTCTTCTCTTCCTTCTTCGTTTTCTTCTTCTACTCCTCCTCGTTATTCGTCTTCTCCTTCTCCTTCTCCTCCTTCTTCTTCGCCGCCCCTTCTTCTTCTCCTCCACTTCATTTTTGTTGTTGTTGTTGTTCTTCTTCTTCTTCTTCTTCTTCTTGGTCTCCTACTTCGTCTTCATCCTCATTCTTTTGAGAATGGCAAAAAAATGACGCGAAAATAAAATAACACATATTCCACTTCTTCATAATCTCCTTCTACTTCTACTTCTACTTCTTCTTCTTCTTGTTCGTCTCCTCCTCCTTCTTCTTCTTCCTTTTCTTCTCCTACTTCATCTTCTCCTCCTCCTCCTCCTCCTCCTCCTCCTTTTTCTTCTTCTTCTTTTTCTTTTTGTTTTTCTTCTTCTTCCACCGCTTCTTTTTTCTTCTTCTTCTTCTTCTTCTTCTTCTTCTTCTTCTTCTTCTTCTTCTTCTTCTTCTTCTTCTTCTCCGCCTTCTTCTTCTCCTTTTCTTCTTCTTCTTCTTCTTGCCAATGTTCTACCTAAAATATTTTTTTAAAATTCGGACTGCCCTATTTATCTCAATTTGTCAATAGACTTATTTATGTCAAGCAATGACAAAAATGGCAGATGTCATATTTTCCTTTTGAAAAGGCTCCAATTCCAAAAGGACCGAAAATATAGAATTTTTTTCAAAAATGGCTTATGGCGCAATCACTCATTCGTTTTCTCTCACCCAAAGATAAAGCGAAGAATCCTTCATCTTCCCTCTCCGCTCTTCACAACAGATTAGTTTGGGGGGTAAACTGGGAATTAGTTTGTCAGTCGACATTTGCGTTTGTGAATGTCATTTCATTGCAAAGAAGGCAATAAAAAAAGCCAGACGACAAGGGATTAGTAAGTTTGAGAGAATATGCCAAAAAGAAAAAATATTATGAAGGCGGGACGACAATAATAAAAGAGAAATGTTTGAAGATCAAAGGCAATAAAGCCACTAAGACGCAACAGGGTTAGTGAGTGTAAGAGAATATAAGAAAAACTACTATTAAGGAGAGAGGACAATAAAAGAAGAAGAATTCAGAAGACAGAAGATAACGATTGACATTGCATTTCAATTTTTGAAGATCAAAGGCAATAAAGCCACTAGGACGCAAGGGGGTTACTGAGTGTTAGAGAACAGGAGAAAAACTACTGTTAAGGAGAGAGGACAATAAAAGAACAAAAGATAACGATTGACACTGCATTTAAATTTTCGAAAATCAAACTTGACTAAAAAGCGAGTAGACAGAAGATAGTTCCACAATTGAGAAGTGCGAGAGAAGAAACGGTTAGCATAGAACCTACGGCTATAATTAGTTATTTCGACTGTAAAATGATGAAAATTTGCCGCAAATCTAGTATACGCTTAAAACTCATTAAGTCTAGGCATCAAATGTTAGATAATATTTTAGCAGACAATTATTCTTTAGAGAATTGTATTTCTGCTCTGACTTCCTCATTTCGACCTTTGAGGTCAGATGCAGGAAAACAAAAGAAGTCGATTTTGATTGGCTGGACTAGCGTGTGAATGATGGATAGAGAAAGGTTTTTCGAGGAGTCAAGTCAAAACTATCGAAGAATGTAGACGCGTTCCTTTCGTGACTGCAACATCTCCTAGTGGAGGGGGTGAGAGAACCTACTGTCTAGTTAGAAAATGTACACGTCGACTTGTTGAATAAAAAAGTTGGATTTAAAATTCTTTTGTTGAAGTTCTCCTTTATCTCCGAGCAAAACAACTAGAGAACAGCTGCCAAGAAAAAATTGCAACGTTATTATTATTATTATTATTATTATTATTATTATTATTATTATGGAATTGACGCCGCCACCCCAAGCAACACAAACAGGAAATCTCAGCAGAAGAAGTACTATGAAAATATTTATAAAAAAGGCAGAGAGAAGCTATGTTATGGCAGTGAGAAAGAGACTGAACGCAAGATGCCAGGTCAGGACCAATAACATTACAGATATTGATAATACTCCTTGATAAATATTGAACTTTATAATTTCTAATTAAATAATTATAGCTCTAGACAACAACTGAGCACTTTATTTGTAAGAAATCCTGTTCACCTTGATAAACATTAGATTATATAATTATAATACTGTTGCAATGTCATGAACATTTGCTGACTCAGGCAGTGGATGTCATTTTGCATGCTAGAAATTTTTGCAACACGTTTACGTGTGTTGAAATTCTAACAGTATTTAATATTGTTAAAGTTATCGCTAACATTTTTAGCTGAGATTTATAAACTCTAGAGTTCATTCAATTTTGCAAACCAATCAACGAAATTTCAATAAGCTGATTTCTTTGGAAAAATAATTTTATAGGACTTCATGGTAAGCAATAATTTTTAAGAGAATTTCTTTTTTACCTTTTTAATGGTGAAAAATGAATTCGTAGGATTTCTTACTCTTGAGTATGCAACATACAACTGGATATATATAAATATTTGTTTCTGGAGCCAAATTCCAATATTTTGAAGTATTTGGCCTTGTTTGGATAAATACTTGCTGCCTATATAAATATATATATATATATATATATATATATATATATATATATACTCATACATACACACACACACACACACACATACATACATAAATACATACAAGTATTTCATCTTTCAAGAAAAGAAAAGGGCACTGTGAAATTTGTACTATTAAAAATGAAACTCCAATAGAGGAAATTTCATCAGAACTACTACCACAAAACTATTTATAGAAAACGGCGCACACACAAGCACACAGCATACACACATAATGGAAGAATAGACTAATCGGACCACACTCATACGCACATACACGCACACACACAGCATACACACATAATGGCCGAATACACTAGTCGGACCAAACACACATATACTCCCACACACACACAAGCGCGCGCACGCGCGCTCACGCGCACACACACACAAACACACAGCATGCACACATAATGGCCGAATACACTAGTCGGACCACACACACACACACACACACACACACAAACGCACAGCATACACACATAAACGACTGAATACACTAGTCGGACCGCACACAAGGACACACACGCCCCCGCGCGCGCGCACACACACACACACACACGCCCCCGCGCGCACACACAGCATACACACATAATGGCCGAATACACTAGTCACACCACACACACACACGAGCACGCAAGAACACGCACAGTATACACACATAATGGCCGAATACACTAGTCCGACCACTCATACATACACATACACACACACACGCTCACAAACACACAGCATACACACATAATTGCCGAATACACTAGTCGGACCACACCTACACACACACACACATACGCACACACACCCACACGCACACACACTCACACACACACACGAGTATCTATGGAGAACGTATAGTCACATACTGCCAAAACTAACATAGACTAACCACAAGCACACACACGAACTCTATACAATATAGAGTGTTTATATATATATATATATATATATATATATATATATATATATATATGTAACTAAAATAATCCTAAGAAGCCAAGCAATCCTACCTAGGTTTCACGGATCATCAGTGTAAAACTGGCTAAAAAGGCAAATAATGGAACAATATTTTTTGATAAAACCAAATCAAACCCTGACCACGTGACAAAAAAGTCCTACAACATGAACCCGCTTTTCTTATGTCGGCACCGACTAAGAATTTCAGATTCTTATTTTAATAGGTTTTTGGTTTCTTTATGGGTAGCGATAGGGTAGCTTTTTCGCCATAGTGAAGAAAATTTATCACCTGCCTTATATTTATAACATTTTTAAAAATATTTCCCATTTTAAAAAGGGATCATTATTGTTTTCCTTTATAATCTTCCATATATAAGTGGACAGGGTAGTATTATGTTCATAGGTTTCGTTAGGATTATTTTAGTTTTTGCTCTACTTAGTGTATTGTGCACTTTACGTTTAGTCTTTTACTCGTTTGGGTTTTTTTTTCTTTGGACTTGGAGCTCAAGCACTTGACGAGAGGATTCGTACAATGTTCTTGGTTCTTTCTTTTTTTTATTTCCAATCATTTCCTCGGACATCAATTCGTTATATTACAAGTTGAACTAAACGAGGTTTTTCAAAAGAAGTATTAGCACTCATAAATATACGTCTAGCCACACTGATGAGCTGTGAAACAGCGAAACAGTCTGTCTGTGGATGACAAAAATATTAGATCCTCAAAAATTAATTTCGGTTGAGCCCTCTGGTTTGAGGTGTGAATTTGTAAACAGGGACTATTTAAGCTAATACTGCACGACTCTTCGACAGAATTGAGTCACTCTCAGTCACTGTGTGTTTATCTGAATCTAAAAATAAACACGCTAAAATTCACCCTCATCCGTACGCTGACGGCTTAGTGGGAGAAGTTCGGACTGACGCAAATTCAGTCGGGTTTCGATCCTAGCTAGAGGCAACCGGACAATTACAATTGACAATTATATATATATATATATATATATATATATATATATTTGTCATCCACAGACAGACTGTTTCGCTGTTTCACAGCTCATCAGTGTGGCTAGACGGCCGGTTGCCTCTAGCTAGGATCGAAACTCGTCAGTCAGAAATTCTACCACAAAGCCGTCGGCGCACGGCAGGGATGAAAGTGAATTTTAGCGTATTTATTTTTTAGATTTAGATAAACACACAGTGACTGACAGTGACTCAATTCTGCCGAAGAGTCATGCTATATTAGCTTTAATAGTCACTGTTTACAACCACACGCTTCATTCCCACAGAGCCCAACCGAAATTAATTTTTGATAAAACAAAATCTTTAATATTGCCTTCAACTATTACTCCATATTAATTTAAAACCTAAACTTTAAGTAAAAAAGATTACCCATCTATTACATTCATGAATTAGATTCAAACTGATAGAGATGTTACCGTAACAATCATTTACAATATTAAAAGATTACTATCAGTAAACTATTATACTTTAAATAAATTTTTTTAATGTACTTTCTATGAATGTGTTTTTAAATATACTATTTAACTCATATTAAATCCCTAAATTATTTGTAAAAGAGTTAAAAACAATCTAAATTGAGAGCAAACATCAAATTAATTTCTTCGGTGTTTTTAAAAAATTAAATTACTATCAAACATTAAAATCTCTTTTTTTACATAAATTGCTAAAAATTACCACTCTTCCTCTCTTCGTAAAGCCTAATTACAGCTTCTTTCTCTTTACTTCCCCCTTCTTTCTTTCTTTTTTTCTTTTTCTTTTTTCTTTTTCTTTTTCTTTTTTCTTTTTCTTTTTTCTTTTTTCTTTTTTCTTTTTCTTTTTTTTTCTTTTTTCTCCCCCTTCCCTTTCAATATATCACTTCCGTTAAGTTAACCGAGTACATAGGTCAATGTCTGGTCCCTCCTCCCCTAATACTAGGATAGAAATATTAAAATAAACCCTCTCTAAGCTCGATCATGTCTTTCACACCACTCCTCACTGCCCTCTCTGTTAAATTACATAAACTTAATACTACCCGTCAAAAGTGTAAATGTTCATTTCATTTTTCTTTTCACCTTTTGGAAGTGTAGTCTGATGATCCAGCGTCCTTTAAAAGGGCTATGGTGAAATAAATTATTACATGGAGCCTTAAAGTGGTCTGTTTTTCTTTAAATTATTAGCTCTGAATTTACATTGAGCTCTCAGGATTTCATCCTCCTTGGGACTACCTATACGGATTACCAAATTTTTCGCAACTTATATATATATATATATATATATATATATATATATATACTAATTCCTTATAATAAAACAATATATGTATGGAGAAGGAATATATATACGCACGCTAGTAAACAACACACACGCACACACAATACAGAAAAATCAAGATAAATTTAAAATATACAGGGGTCATAAAAAGATACAGGGGTCATAAAAAGATAAGAACAAAAACCCTCTTCCTTCGCCTTTTCTCTAACCAATCCTAATTGTTTTATTACCCCTTAAGCCGAAGTAGATTTTCTCTACAAGTCTAAGGAAAATTTGAATTACTACTACACACAAGCGACAATGGTCAAACACCGGAAAACATAAGGCAAATTAATTCCGTTTAATAATATGTTGAAATGACCACTCTTTGCCTGATGAAGGTCTCGAGACTGGAAACGCGTGTAGCAAAAATATAGAAAATAACGTATAATATATTTTAAAAATCCAGATTATTACTTAAAATGTTTGCGGCTTCTCTTTTCTCTTTAAATTATACACTTTTCTCTCGTTGGAACAACTATAACCCCCCTCCTTATATATATTATCAATATATAGATATTCTTTTCTATTTCATATCCAGTTTGTCACAACAAGGTCGCTGATATTTTCTTTTTGATGGACTCTTCATCAAGCATCCGAAAAGAAGATTTCAAAAAACAAATAAATGTCATCAAGAACATTATTCGTCGGTTCGACATCAGCCCTACCCTGACGCGGGTCGGGATCTCCACATTTAGCCACGATTACCACAACCTGCTTAAATTCGGTGACAGCCACGACAAAGTTGAGATACTTCGCCGACTCGGTACCCTGAAGTACCTGAGCGGTGGCACCCGCACTGGTCACGCACTACATCGGCTGAGAACGCACGTCTTCGACAAGCAAAGCAGCCGGCCCGAAGCGGATCGGATCATTGTCATTTTTACGGATGGCCAGTCCGGCGACTATCGGCGAACAATCTTCGAAGCGAAGCTGCTGAAGAAATCTGGAGTTAAGATATTTGTGGTTGGTATCGGGTCATATGTGGATCGCGAAGAATTGGAATATCTGGCTAGCGAACCGATTGACGACTTTCTGCACACTTTTGATTCGTTTGACACTCTGCTGGCGAAGTCAAGCTTGTTGGGCACCAAAACATGCGAAGAGATCAACCACTTACTTATAAATGATCAGGATGGTAAGTTATCGATATTTATAACATTATGTGAAGTCGAAGAGAATAAGTCAATATTAAGGACTCAAAATATCTGTCTACATTTCTGAGATGAGGTATTATGTACACTATTTACATTATTCAGACAATTGTCCTCATCTTTGTCGCCATATTTATTACAACGTTTCGCCCTTTCAGTATCTGTCTATATTTCTGAGATGAGGTATTATGTACACTATTTACATTATTCGGACTATTGTCCTCATCTTTGTCACCATATTTATTACAACGGTTCGGCCTTTCAGTATCTGTCTATATTTCCGAGATTAACTATTATGTACACTATTTACATTATATCTTCCTCACCTTTGTCGCCATATTTATTACAGCGTTTCGGCCGTTGTACACTCCGGCCTTCTTCAGGTGGTTCGAATGTTGAACTGAACCCTTTATTTCGCTCACTGGGGTAGACTGTTCTAGTTCCATGTGCCATGTTTAATGGATGTCAGTTATCAGTTATCTCCAGTTAATGTCCCTCTGAATGTTCTCCACTGCCTTAGCTTGGTATTGAACTCACACTCTTTGGGTTCTGTCACTGGATATAACTAACGCCTTTATCCATTGTTCCATACGTCGTTAGTTAGATCTAGTGAACGGTGTAATTGGTACCAAGCTTGTCTCGCCATATCAATTACCCCTGAAACATTAGCCTAAACACTAAAAAAACTAAACATTGAACTAAACATTACAAAACCTAAGCCATTCACTCAATACTACAAAACCTAAACATAACCAGAAACAAAACAAACCCTAAACATTAAACACTAGAAAACCTAAACATTAATCTCAACACTCCATTACCTAAGCATTACGTTAAACACTACAATGCCTAAACATTAACCTAAACACTACACATCTAAAATATTACACTAAACACTACAAAAACTAAACATTAACCTAACACTACAAAACCTAAACATTAACCTAACACTACGAAACCTAAACATTACACTAAACACTACAAAGTGCATTTTTGTCTTGGTAACTTGAATGTTCCAATGTAACAGTTTATAATAAACAATTTTTGCTCTACTCTTGTATTGAGCCCTCTTTTAAATTAATGTTATGAATGTTTGAACTCATATTCTCTTCGTTCTTTTACATTTGCTCATATATATATATATATATATATATATATATATATATATATATATATATATATATATATATATATATAAAAAGAAAGAGAGTCCTCGTGTGATTCTTATAATATGCATATTTAAGGAATGCAACGAACAACAATTAATTTTATTGGATACCCATGTTTGAGTAGACGCTCTGTTTATTTTAAATAGTAATATCCTGTAAAATAACATTCAAAGTAATATATATATATATATATATATATATATATATATATATATATATATATATATATATATATATACAGATAGATAGATAGATATTGAACAAACTGAGAAGATAGATAGATAGATAGATAGATAGATCATGACGGAGCCCGAGAGAGCAGACGCTCTTTGCGAAACGCGTCGTTTATAAATTTCAACTTTGTCTCATCATCTTCACTTTTGTTTCAGATACTAATATACATCTTACACGCGCGGGCACACACACACACACACACACACACACACACACACACACACACATATATATATATATATATATATATATATATATATATATATATATATATATATATATATTGGGAATTGAAAGAGAAAGGTTTGAGCCCGCAGACAGTTTGGAAGATTATAGTTTCCGCACATACTCTTAATAGTCTTAGAGATAGGTGTGACTTTTGTTTAGAAGAAAGGATTAGAATAATAAAATACAATAATCAAAGCCAACTATTGAATCAGAGGAATCAATCATATATATATATATATATATATATATGTATGTATATATATATATATATATTGGGAATTGAAGGAGAAAGGTTTGAGTCCTCAGATAATTTAGAAGATTATAGGTTCCACACATACTCCTCATAGTCATAGAGATAGGAGTGACTTATGTTTAGAAGAAAAGATTAGAATAATAAAACACAATAATCAAAGCCAACTATTGAATCAGAGCAATGAATTAGTGTTAAAATGTTGACATAAAAAACAATTCAAATTTTCATAATATATGTTTAACTTAATTAGCTACCATATTTCCATAATATTCTCTCTCCTCTAACTCTTCAAATGTCGAATGTCAAACTAATTATAATTTCTATATTTTATTCCCCTCTCTATAACCACTTTACCTACATTAATTATAATTTATACACTTTCCCCTACTTTAATATCTACCAGGATCTGTTACCATTAATTCCATAATTCCTTTTATCGATATATTTTTAAATTATTTTTTAACCTTTTTTCCCCTATATTTTTAAATTGATATTTCATTCTTTCATCACTCCAAATTAATGTCATAAGGTTAATTCGGGCTTAATTTTATAAAACATCTTCCCTTTAAGACAAATACCTTCCACCCTCCCCTGACCCTTGTCTGGTGCCTTTCGTCTGACTGAAACTTTAAAATGGATAAATTCTGAATTAGTTTTTCGACATGTTCGATTTTTTAGCTTTCACAATTAAATTCTACTTCCTGCCCCCGCTATCTGTATGGACTCGAATTCAGTCCACACCAGAGTTGATAAGACAGACGACCGATATCTTCGTCTGCCAAAATAGATTATTTCCCATGTGAGGTAATTTTGGATTTTATTATTTATTAATTATATTGCTCTGTATTGATAAATACATTGAGCTCTTTTTTGTGGATCAGTTTTAATATTTTATATTATTAGGATACACTTGGATTATATACCAACAGATTTGTTACCTTTACTATATATATATATATATATATATATATATATATATATATATATATATATATATATATAATTTAAAGAAAAACAGACCACTTTAAGGTCCCATGTAATAATTTATTTCACCATAGCCCTTTTAAGGGACGTAGGATGATCAGACTGCACTTCCAAAACGTGAAACGAAAAATGAAAAATGACGGTAGTATTAAGTTTATGTAATTTAACAGAGAGGGTAATGATGGGTGGTGTGAGAGATATGACCGAGTTTAGAGAGGGTTTATATTAATATTTTTATCTATCATACTTAGTATTAGGGGAGGAGGGACCAGACATTGACCTATTTGATCGGTTAACTTAACAGAAGTGATATATTGAAAGGGGAGGTGGAGAAGAGAGAAAAAAAATAAATAAATAAGGGGGAAGCAAAGAGAAAGAAGCTGTCACCAGGCTTTTTATATATATATATATATATATATATATGTGTGTGTGTGTGTGTGTGTGTGTGTGTGTGTGTGTGTGTGTGATATAATATAGAATATAAAATAATATACTTTAATGGGGGTGCTACAAACAACTGCGCCTAAAAGGTATGAACACTAAAAAGTGCTCAACACAAAAATCCAAAATGGAAAACGCAGAGCAAAAACATTTAAGAAATCACTAAAAAGCTGTCCACCTTGGTACCCGGGTTTCAACCAAATGGTCTCCTCAAACAAGTAGAAGAATGAACAATCTAGTATATTCCATAAATTTACATGACCATAGGAAAAGAGAATGAAAGGTGCAAGGAGGAAGGGAAAACTAAAAAGTGTGGGAGAGGAAAAGTGGGAGGGGGAGGGGAAGAGGAAAAATCATTCATTGGACTCATCCGGGTTTCAAAAAAAACTAAAGATATTTGCTCAAATGCCTGCACTTAAATAAAATCTCAGTTCTCTCATTTAGTAGCACATCTTTGTTAGGATATGTAGCGATAGGCAACTTCTCCTCTTGACACAGTCGGCAGCAATTGCCTGGCTGGCTTCATCTTTCTTATTATACTCCACTTAACACACGGATTTCTACTATATATCTCTCTAAACGTCCAAAATAAATCCGCAACTTTGGTGTCACTTTTGTGGCTTTCCAGCCTAAAGGAGGTAACATCGTTATATAACCTCTCTTAAAAGGATCGTCGGTACAACCTATGTATATCCTCTTAAAACCGTTAATGTCAAAGACTTCCGCAAAACAATTATGGTTCTTTAATATATTCAACATTCATATATTCATAATTTCACAGTGTTTCTTTTGGACGCCTTAGCCAAGTTCTTTGGTAAATGTTTATTGAAAAGCTTAAAAAATACTCTACCAATTTTATTTTTTAATTGCTGTTAAATAGGTGTAATATTGGAGGAATCGAGACTTTTCTCATACAATCTCAGTTACGGTGGACTGGCCATGTCTTGAGAATGTCAGATGACAGGATACCCAAGATCCTAATGTACAGCCAGTTAGATCAGGGCTACAGGAATGTAGGACGCCCATGGCTAAGATACAAAGACAGGCTGAAAAGCAACTTCTCAGCAGTCAATATACAACATAACACCCTTGAGCGCTTAGCCTTGGAGCGGGTAGAATGGAGATCAACGTGTTTTAGTGGACTCAGCAGTTTTCAATCTGCTTGTCTGAATCATCTTCAAGAAGCGAGAGCAAGATCTAAAAGGTCAGACAATCCAACAGTGATCTCATCTTACAATCCTCACACTTGCTCCATATGTGGCCTCCTTTGTAAATCACTAGCGGGTCTTAAATGCCATTTAAGATTATCGCACAAAATTTCATAACTGAATCAACTAAGCCGTCAGATCCTCATACGTCGAAACCGACGGGAGAGTCCATTATATATATATATATATATATATATATATGTGTGTGTGTGTGTGTGTGTGTGTGTGTGTGTGTGTGTGTGTGTGTGTAATTACTTTTTTATAACCTTCGATTTTTTATTCTTTTTTTTAGTGTGTAATTCCAGCCAACCAACTGATGTGATGTTTATGCTGAACCACAACCATTTAGGACAGAAGAAAACCAACAACCTAATGAAAGTGGTCGCTGAAGTCGTGGAAATATTTGGCACTGACGGTCCATTCCGAGTCGGGACCATGTTTGATGAGTGCCTCACGAACCAGGACATACCGATAGGTTCCGTCGTAAACAAGACAAAATTACTGAATAAAATTGACGATTTCCAATATGGAACCCCGAAATCGATGATTCAGCAACTACGATTCGATGTCTTCTCGCATAAAAAGCGCTTGAATCGGCACAGGGCCCGGCGCTTAGGTTTGCTCTTTCTGGACCGTGACATTAAGCTGGACGATCCAAGCCTTCGAATCGAAAGCCGCCGGGCTTTGAACCGAGGAATTCAGCTTTATGCCATAGTCATCGGTAAGGGCGTCAATCTGGAATTAGTGGAAAGATCTTTAGCTCCCCGGGAGCGAATCATCTTCTTACCATCCTACGAGACACTAGAGACATCACTACCTTCCATATTGGTGAACAGACTTTGTATAAGAAGAGACAATTCACTAACTTATAATACCTTTTCACGCTGACAAGCTCATCTTTTGTAGTTGCTAACGAAAGAATTTATAGTGTTTTTTTTTTCTTCAAAGAGTAAATAGAAAAAAATGTAAAATGGTTTTTGATGATCTGAATGCTTCGGAAAGGTGAGCAAAGGTGCCTGCCGATATGGCATTACAAAAACTAAAACAGTAAAGACTAAAAACAAATAATGAAGGAATGATGCTGATTAAAAGACTGGATAAAAGACCATTACTTTTTGATATTAAAATGAAACACGGGTTTCCCGGTTCGATTCCTGTGGTCGTCTAGAATTTTATAAAACTGTATTTATTTTTACTTAAAACAATAAAGAATCCGTATAGTCGTCTCCACTAGTGTAGACCGATATTTAATTTATTCAATAGTCTCTGCAATGTTTTATTTGTTTATATTACCTTATTTGGAAAGTAAACTTTTGTACTATACCAAATAGAGCTTATGTTCTTGAGAAATAAATTTCATTTTTGCCAGATGTGATGAGATTCGTCTATATCTCTGAAATAAGGTATTATGATTACTTGCATTATTTACATTATTCGGACTGTTATCCTCATCTTCATTGCCATATTCACAACGTTTCGGCCGTTGTACGCTCCGGCCTTCTTCAGGTGATTGGATCTCTGAGATGAGGTATTATGATTACTTGCATTATTTACATTCTTCAAACTGTTATCCTCCTCTTCATTGCCATATTCACAACGTTTCGACCATTTTACGCTCCTGCCTTCTTCGGGTGATTGGAATTTCCAATCAAACCTTTTAATTCGTCCACCGCGGTAGATTGGTCTAGTTCCACGTGCCATGTCTCTTCAGGATGTCTCAGTTATTTCCAATAAAAACTCAACAATCAAAAGAACGGCGAATAAGTTTAAAAAGAGGGAACAGTAGAGAGGAAACCAAGACCAGGCGGTCACAACAGCAAGAGAGATCATCATTTCAACTTAGAAATAAAGAGATCAATTAGAAAAGATCCAACTCAATCCATAAGACGTTTGGCACATTAGAGATGAGTTTCCCCTCTGACAGTCCAAAGAGCAGTGAAAAAAGTTTTGAAAATGAAATCGCACGGGAAACGTGTGAGACAACTTGTTTCTCCAGGAGAGAAAATTAGAAGGTTAAAGAGGGCGAAGATCATCTTGAATAAGTCGGAAAATCATCCTAGAATTATATATATATATATATATATATATATATATATATATATATATATATATATATATATATATATAATTCTAGTATGATTTAATCATATATTTTAATATATTTAATCATTTCTAAGATAAAACGCTTCAAAGCTTAATCTAACAAAACAAAATTTTGATTTTGTACGATTTGGACTATTTTGCTGTTATATATATATATATATATATATATATATATATATATATATATATATATATATAGATAGATAGATAGATATGTGTGTGTGTGTGTGTGTGTGTGTGTGTGTGTGTGTGTGTGTGTGTGTGTGTGTGTGTGTGTGTGTGTACTTGGTGTTGTAATACTTTTCATACTTTTGTTCTCAGAGTCACAACGTTTCGGTCGTTCTAAGCTCAGTCCTTCTTCAAGTGATTGAAAATTCGAATCGAATCTTTTTTTTTTTGTCAACTAGGGTAGATTGCTCTTGTTCTACGTGCCATGCCTCTTCCGGGGTACTCAGTATCAGTTATATTCCTTTAACTTAACTACGCAAGTTTGTTTACCTCTGCCGCTGCCAGGTATTGAACACACAACTCGGCGGTACATAATGTGACAAATTTTGGTGTTATACCCTGTATATATATATATATATATATATATATATATATATATATATATATATATATATATATATATATATATATATATATATATGTATGCAGGTGTGCAGTGAAATAGGAAAGAACACGTTAGGTAGATAATCCGGTGTTCCTTAATATTTAGCTTTATTTTCAAAAGGACAGTGCTCCATACAGAAGTAGAGCTTATATTATATTATATATATATATATATATATATATATATATATATATATATATATATTATTTTGGGGAATGTTTACAATGATGCCACTATATATGCGCACGGACAAATGAGAGATGCTGAGAATATTAAATTTAATGTTTTTTAACATATATATATATATATATATATATATATATATATATATATATATATATATATATATATATATATATATATATTAATATTCATTTGGGGCATAGTATCTGGCCGATTTCATTTATATTTTAGTTCCGTCACTGTTGTTAATAAATATCGCACACTCTATAACTGGCCATTCGTATTCGTGGATGCCCGTCTACTAGGGCGGCTATCCAATCCCTATTGTAGGCGCTTGCTCAGGCGCATTTATGTTTATTCACCTCCCACAGAGCCCACCTGTGGTTTATACTGCAAACATGCTGAGCAGACCTTACTTCCAGTTTCTGGGAGAGAGCATGTTATCTAGCGTGATCAACAATTTGAACAAAGCCAGCACGCTCAAGCCCTCGGCCACGATGACTTGTGACTTTCCACTTTTTCATACATCTTTCCCCAAGGATTCTTCTTGATATATAAAAATTTATACATCGTTATCCCATATATATATTTTTGTCAGATAAATAAAAATATTAAGCAAAATCTGCACAATATGTCCCAATAGTGGATATATTGGTGAATCTGGAAATAATTTTAGATTTCGCTTCAACAACCATAAACTAACCATACGTCAAAACAATCCTTATTCCCCCATAGCTGAACATTTTAATCAACCAGGACACTCATTAGAAAACTGTAAATGTGTATTGATAGATTCTGATTTCAGTTCCACATACACACGCAGAAAAAAGAAAAATACTGGATTTTAAAATTAAATACATATAAACTAGGGTTAAATAAAGACTTTGGTATTTTAAATCTTTATAAATATTTCAATAGTTAAACAAAAAACTTTTGTCAGATATAGTTAAAAAAAATTTTAAACAACATCTAAAATATTACTACAGTTAGATTTACGTTAGAAATATTCAAACACAGTTGCATTCCATATCACGTAACGTCCGCATCTCGCGACGGACGCTACTTAATGTAAACAAACTTCTCAAAACAGCCCTTTGCTGAAGAAAGATCGGGGCCGATCAAATATATATATATAAAAAATATAAATAAATACTTTCACAAAAAACATTCAATTTTTTTTAATTTGCAACTTTTCAGTTGTTTTTTCTATATTATATATATATATATATATATATATATATATATATATATATATATATATATATATATATATATATATATATGAGTGAACTTTACCGGACGAAGATTTTGGGGCGGAGGGGTGTTTGATTTCCTTAAACGGACAAAAATAAAATTTCAGCATACATATATATATATATATATATATATATATATATATATATATATATATATATAAAGTGGACATGGAAGTCAGCACTTAGAGGCGACAGTCTGTTTCATGCTAGTGCAATCATCAGGCGTCCGGCGACACAATAACAGCACTAGTCGCCTGACGATTGCACTGAAACAGACTGTCGCCTCTAAGTGCTGTCCACTTTTATATTTACACACGCTCTATCTCTGATATTGAGCACTTTATCCCATAAATATAGCACACTTTAAGACTATATTTCTTCATATATATATATATATATATATATATATATATAGAGAGAGAGAGAGAGAGAGAGAGAGAGATGTGATATATATATATATATATATATATATATATATGTGTGTGTGTGTGTGTGTGTGTGTGTGTGTGTGTGCGTGTGATAATATTATTAATTAATTTTGTGTGTTATATAGAGGTATATATGTATATATGTACATATATACATATGTACATGCATGTAGATATGTGAATTTGTATATATTTATGTATATGTGTATGTATATACATACATATTTAAGATGTATATGTGATAATTTTATGTATTGGTCTTTGCATAATAGTATGTTTTGCTTTATATCATTCTATGTATGTAAATATAGGTATGAAAATATCTATATGTATTGATATGTGTGTATATATTTAAGTTTCTCATTTACTTTGCAGAATTTCTCATCGAAATAAGGTCACTAAACAAATTTACCAACCAAAATTATTATTTTTATATTTTATATTTTACTCTTTTTATCTAATTATTATTATTTTTATTATTATTATTATTATTATTATTATTATTATTAATAATAATATTAATAATCGGTAGCAGTAAATCCCTTGCATCTTAGTGGCTTTATTGCCTTACTTTAGAAGCAGGTAACATGTAAGATAAGATTCTTTTTTTTTCTTTCAGTTAACCACTATCGTCTGATGTCTAAATAAATAAATATATATCATATCTCCAATTCTTAAGTTATATATATATATATATATATATATATATATATATATATATATATATATATATATATATATATATATATATATATATATATATATATATATTAAATAAAAATAAAAACAGACCACTTTAAGGTTCCAAGAATAAAATCCAGAAAATGGTCTGTTTTTATTTAAATTATTAGCTCTGATTTACATTGAGCTCTCTGGATTTTATCCTCCTTGGGTCTACCCATACGGATTACCTAGTTTTTCGTAAACTAAATATATATATATATATATATATATATATATATATATATATTAAGACATTTTTATGTTTATACATTCTTTTTTCAGGTATCGAACCTGTATCCTATACGGAACCGTCGTATAGCCTGACGTGCTCTTAACCGATCGAGCCACAGAGGATCGTTCGGTTAGATTGTAGTTTAAAACCAGTAAAATCGATCTTGGAAACCGAATGCGCCTCTGTTGCCCACTCGGTTAAAAGCACGGCAGGCTATATGACGGTTCCGTATAGGACACAGGTTCGATTCCTGGGTAGGTAATCTGATTATTAATACTAAATATTTAATTTATATTTTTCTTTACTATTTATAAATTTTAATTTTAATTTATAATTTTTAAATTTATTAATAATCTTTATACAACAGTTGTTAAAATAATATTATTTATTTTTATGCTTTTCTTTCTAAAGTTTTATAATCTTTAACATATTTAATAATTTTTAATATATTATCCTGTATTAATTACATTTATATTAATTGAGCTTAGTAATATTATTAATAATATTATTAATATATTTTATTTTATTTTATTTCTACTTTGCTGGTAATCTTTAATAGTGTTATGGGAACTTACCCATAATAATAATGGACTATTCCGGACATCATAAATACTGCGCCTCAAGAGGGAGCAGCAGAGTTCAGAGTCAGTCAGACAGAGTCAGTCCTTTTTGGACGACTCGGCTAGACGGTCGAACTCTCTGCCTCTGAGGCAGAAGGGAACTCTCTGATTCTGAGCAGGGAGGAACTCGGACGAGGCTCCGCCGAAGGGCAGAGCCTCGTTCGGGGAGGTTGACCAACCCGATTCCGTTTATACGGTTTCTACGGGCATTTTTTGCCCGAGCCTACGGGCTCAGAAAGCCCACATTAAACCGGCCTTGTGCCACATTTGACACACGTAGGCGTGTTAATGAACATCGTTCAGAGTCAATCGTTTTTGGACGGCTCGGCTAGACGGTCGAACTCTCTGCCTCTGGGCAGAGAGGAACCTGAACGAGGCTCCGCCGAAGGGCAGAGCCTCGTTCTGGGTGGTTGACCAACCCGATCCCGTTTATACGGGTTCTACGGGCATTTTTGGGCGAGCCTACGGGCTCGGGAATACCCACGGTAAACTCGGCCTTGTGCCACATCTATCCCTCGTGGGGGGACAGTAAATACTGTTCAGAGTCAGTCCTTTTTAGACGACTCGGCTAGACGGTCGACCTCTCTGCCCAGAGGCAGAGAGGAACTCGGACGAGACTCCGCCGAAGGGCAGAGCCTCGTTCGGGGAGGTTGACCAACCCGATCCCGTTTATACGGTTTCTACGGGCATTTTTTGCCCGAGCCTACGGGCTCGGAAAGCCCACATTAAACCGGCCTTGTGCCACATTCGACACACGTGGGCGTGTTGCTGAACATCTTCAGAATTCAGTTCAGGTCTGAGTCAGTCAGAGACAGAGTCGCGTTCAGACGATTACTGTAAGACGTTGGAATAGTGATACTTGTCGAGACAACATAGTTCACTCTAACCAAATCTGATTGTCATTACTAATACTTCTACTTCTTTGTACATATTTCTGTTTGTAATATATCTGTGTTATTCCATACCTGTGTTCGAGTTATTCTTCATTGGTTCTACCTTGGACCATCACCGTGGTACAAGGAACTTGGACCATAACAAATAGTTTATGTATTTAACTATACATCATATGGATGTGTACTTTTCCGTGATATGCCTACATATGATAACTCACTCTTCCTTCTTCCTACACCTTCTCCTGTTTAACTCTTTCTCTCTTCTTCCTGATGACCTGATGAACCAGGAAAAAATATTTTCTGGGGAAATACTCATAGAACCTTAAGGTTGTCTGTTTCTTAATTTAATTAATATATATATATATATATATAATTAAGTAATTCATTTTTTTTTTTTTTTTTTTAAGCGTATCACCCCAAGCAAGGCCGGTGGCCACTATCACGCAAGGGGTTACAGAAGGGTTGGAGGAAGAGCAGATAGGAGTGGTAAAGGAAGGGATGTGGAGAAAGAGAAGGACGGAGGTTCGATCGAGGTAGGGAGATATAGAGCGAGAGCAGATAGGAATGAAAGATGTCAGGAAGTGGATAGATCAAGGCAATTGGAGATGACGATTGACGCTACACTTAAACCGTTGGAGATTGTATTTTTCAAGGGAGAAGAATTTCCTGGCTCGGCACAGGGAACCAACTTTTCTTGCGGTGGATGATGCAATTGACTCGATGTATTTGTTCCATCTCAGATCAGCGGACAGCGTGAGACCGAGCAGCCGCAGAGAGGAAATCTCGAGAAGTTGGTCCTCAGACATTCTGATGGGATGCAGGGATGAGTCTGAAAGAAACCTCAACAAAATGCAGAAAGCACTGGACGGCCGTTTCCAGTGCTTTCTGCATTCTGTTGAGGTTTCTTTCAGAGTCAATGAATTACTTAATTATAATTATTAAACCCTCATAACAATTTCTATCATGTATACATATATATATATATATATATATATATATATATATATATATATATATATAAACATTGGACGAATAAATAGCTTTAATTTTAGCAGACCTAAACAAACTATTAAATAAGCGACCTAAGCAAATCCCCCCAAATTTTTGCTTCGTTAATAAAACATCAAAAACCAAAAAGAATAAATAATACAAAATGAAAAACAAGTAAAATAAATTAACCCAAACAAATAAATAAACAAACAAACTAGCCACTCCTGGAAAAATAACCACCAGAATAGATTACTCATAACTGACCCATATATATAGTCAAGGAAAAATCCAACATTCGCAGCCTGGTGATCGCGCCTAGCATGAAACAGCCTGTTGCCTCTGAGTGTTGACTTCAATGTTCACTTTTATATTTATAATTACATACTCTTTATCACTAGTATTGAGCACGTTATCCCATAAATATAACACACCTTAAAACTATATTTCTATATAGTATATATATATTTATATATATATATATATATGTGTGTGTGTATGTATGTATGTATGTATGTATATAATACCGGGTGTAACAGCAAAATTGTCCAAATCGTGTAAAAACAAAATTGTCCTTTTGTTAGACTAAGCTTTGAACCGTTGTATCTTATAAATGATTAAAGGTATCTTACTGGAATTCTCCGATATTTTTATAAAATTATTGGACTCTTGAGCAATAAGAATGTATAATTACTCTCCAAGCTTAACAGCCGAATCGTGATGAGATCGATAATTAATAAAAATGACATGTTCATCATTAATTAATCATAGCTAAGTATCAGAAGCTCATGAAGGATTGAAATACAGTTCAGTTATATATATATATATATATATTATTCCAGGATCAATTTCGATCGTATTCAAGATGATATTCACCCTCCCTAACTTTCTGTCCTGGAGCAACTAAGTTCCTCACGGCTTTCATTGCTCTTTGGACTGTCATAACTGAAACCCCTCTCTCACGTGCCAAATGTCTTATGAATTGAGTTGGATCTATTCTAATTAGTTCTAAGTTGAAATGATGATCCCTCTTCCTGTTATGACCTCATGATTCAGCTTTTAAAAACTTATTCACTGGTGTCATGATGGTTCTTGAATGGACATAGAAGATGAAAGCCAGAGTATGAATGCTGGTACCATTACTGACTGACTTTTTTCCTCTCACCATTGATCAGTTCAGAAGATAGTGGTGCTGACACAAAATGATTTTAACCCAGTCTATTTCTAGCTGAATAACTCAAAGGGTTTTTCAGCGATTCTTACGAAAAATGGTGTCAAGATGGCTAAACGTCTTATCTGAAAACCTGGGGAAAAATAAACTCAGTTAGTTTAGTGATTTTTTAGATATTAAACATTTTGTGCGATGGACAACTATTTGGATAATTTGCTATTACACCAGGCTTGTATATATATATATATATATATATATATATATATATATATATCAAACACGAATTTTGTGACGGCCCATTAATTAACAGGGCTTCTAAATGTTATTTTGTTGTTATCTCTCGTTAATAGTGTTTTTCATATTCTCTAACACTCAATAATCCCTTGCATCTTAGTGGCTTTATTGCCTTGTTTTAGAAGGAGGTGACGTGTAACGTAAGATTCGTTTTTCTTTCAATTATCTAGTGTTCGTCTGATATCTAAATAAATAAATATATATCATATCTCCACTTCTTAAGTTATATGTATATATATATATATATATATATATATATATATATATATATATATATATATATATATATATATATAACAAGAATTGTTGTTGAATGCTTGCGTGACTGAGGGTGTATCTTAAGTGCAAACCACTTCCAAATATATAACAATGGCCTTATTATTATATACATAATAACTTTGCAAAATTAAAACTTTTTTTCAGATAATGATAATTTTAGCCTTATCAAACGAACGTAGGCAAGACTAATATAAATTCACACATACACATAGGCTTATGAGAATGTGGTAGTGTGTTTGATGTATTCAGCATGCCCGTCACATAGTTCCTTACTTAGCACGATCCTTACGCCCTGCCAGTACGTCACAAATAATGCACTATTCCATTTTGATCCCGTGGAAAGATGAAAAAGACATATAAGAGTGGCTACTTGGTTTTCTTGAAAGAAAGAAAGAAAGAAATGAATGTAAAAGAAAGAAAGAAAGAAATGAATGGAAAAGAAAGAAAGAAATGAATGTAAAAGAAAGAAAGAAATGAATAAATGGAAAAGAAAGAAAGAAAGAAAGAAATGAATAAATGGAAAAGAAAGAAAGAAAGAAAGAAAGAAAGAAGTACTGGAAAAGAAAGAAAGAAAGAAAGAAAGTTTTTAACGTCTCCTAGCAATACTTAAATTTTTTAAATACAGTTTGCAGGTAGTTCACTTCCTTGGTTTAATAATTAGTCTTTATCAATAAATTGTCTAGGTTTCTATGTAGACAACTTCATGCCGTTACCTATATTATTTTTTCAGTTGCTTTAAGATTTTAGCGTAGGTCTCATAGAGTAAAAGGTAAACTATGCCTACAATTTGCTATTAGTTCACTTCTTTGTTTTAATAAGGAGTCTTTATCAATAAATTGCCTAGGATTCTATGTAGACAACTTCATGTCATTACCTATATCATTTTTTCAGTTGGTTCAGATTTAGGTAGGAGTAGGTCTCATCTTTGGCTAATCACAGTAAACCCACAAGCCTCATTTTAATTCTGGTTCTGTTTTGTCTTCTCTTTCTTTTCCAAAAAAGAGGAATTATTCCGCTTTTAAAATTAATCATTCACTGACCAGCCCGTTTGATCAGGTGCCAGAAGACGTGGCATCCACCAAGCAGAAACCTTTATCATGCCAAGTTCATTGCGCAGAATATTCTTAACCCTTTCACCCTGTCATTCATCACCACGTGGTGGACACAATCAATGTTTTCCTCAACGGTGTCAGTTGCAGGAGATCCAGACTTTGGATAACCTTCAAGCCCCCCCTCCCAATTCAGTTTCCACTGTTGATAAAACGGAAGCGACATCCCCTTATGTAGAAAAAATGTCAGCGTGAATATCCTTGTGGACTAAACCCTTCATTCTACAGGTACATGGTAACATGACAATGCCGGGTTTTGTCATTTTACAAAAGAGGTGGCTACTAGTTATATTGAAGTTTTCTTTGAAAAAATCAGATGTGAGGGCACCGAGAGACATAGAATGCAGTTATTAATAAGAAAAGTTGAAATTAATGCATGCAAGATTTCACAGCTCTAGCATTACTCCTTCATAGCCTATGAACTTTTCAGCCCACCCTCGTTCCTGGAAAGAAACAATGCAGTTATTAATAAGAAGAGTTGAAATGAATGCATGCAAGATTTCACAGCTCTAGCATCATTCCTACATAGTCAGCCCTTCAATTTTTCAGCCCACTATCATATATATATATATATATATATATATACATAATATCCGATGTCGAGAGTATGATGCGGATATCTATATATATATATATATATATATATATAGCTTCGTACACACACACACAAACACACACACACACACACACACACACACACATATATATATATATACTTTATTTTATGATATTACATCGAAAACATGTCAAAATCGCCACACAATTGCAGTCGTGTTACGATGAGTATCAACGCATGTGATCAGCCGATTGTAAATTACTGGCGACTGCTATAATTTACAATAATTTACACTCGTCTGAAGGAATGCTATGATACGCATCGAAATACGACTGCCATTGTGTAGCGATTTTGACATGTTTTTGCTGTATTATCCTAAAAAAGTGGGTGTACATATATATATATATATATATATATATATATATATATATATATATATATATATATATATATTATAAAATGGACAAAGTCCGACAATTATTTTAAGACATTTTTATGTTTATACTTTCTTTTTATAGATAAAATATTTAATGTCTTAAAATAATTGTGGGACTTTGTCTATTTCATAATCTGTGATGTCATTTGTATACATTTGGATACGCTTTGAGCAGATATGAATGTACGTGAGTGATTCATGGAAGATTGTAGTTTACAAGCAGTAAAACCGAGCTTGCTAACCGAACGATCTTCTGTGGCTCAATCGGTTAAGGCACGTCAGGCTATATGACGGTTCCGTATAGAATACAGGTTCGAATCCTGTCGGAGAACAAATATTTTCTATGAAAATTTCTCGGACATTCAAACCGGTAAATGTTATTAATATTGTTTATTATAAACAGAGCATTTACTTAAATATTTGTATCTACAAAAAAGAATGTATAAACATAAAAATGTCGTAAAATATATAGATATTCAAAAGTATTTGCCACCAGTTACTTTTGAAGTCTTCATAGAATTGTCAGATGTCAGTTTATTTAGGTAGACGCAAGGCAGTTATTAATAAAAGGAATTGAATTTAGTGCGTGCAAGATTTCACAGACCAACCCACAAAGAACGGTATATGACTAACTATGTTGCTTGACTTATTCAAGCTGATCCACGCAATATATATATATATATATATATATATGCACTTAGATTTAATCAGTCTCATATGCAGAACGAAATCAAAGTGGGACATGCTTTCTTCCCGAATAAAAGAACCGGATGTAATTTTTACAGACATTTTTTTGACTGGCATATTTCGGTTCAACGATGCAGAAATGTTTTCCACAACCTGAATCTTCGAAGTGCTTTTAAAGAAAACGTTACCCTCTGTTCATTTTTATTTTCTTTTGATCTAAAAGGGAATCAGTTTAGAAAATTGATATATATATATATATATATATATATATATATATATATATATATATAAAAGGAGTTAATGGATTCTACTCTTAATCCGACAATATTTCTTTTAACATTTAAAGTTATATCCGAGTAGATACACGTGCCTGAATACACGCATTCTTTTAATAGTCTGTATTATGTCTACTGACTTTTGCTGCATTCGAGAATCTTAATAAGCATATATATATATATATATATATATATATATATATATATATATATATATATATATGTGTGTAAGCAAATATGTGGATGTAGATCCGACGGTATGATGAAAAATATGAAAAAGACAAAACAAAATCCGAATATGCAAGTTTACTGTTTTAATGTTGTTTTACTGTCGACGTCAGACGTTTCAGTCTAGTAGACCATCTTCAGGACATGGTTATTAGAAACATACTTAGGATTAGACGATATTTAAGTGAGGCAGGCATAATATCCATTTCACGTACGGTAAATACTAGACCCGGCTTCTTTAACATCTCCGCTATCCTGGCAAGATTAATACTCGACAAATGTATTTATAAGCCTTAGATTAAAATAGAATTCCTCTTTTTCGTTTAAGATAAAGTCTCTACTTTAGGAGTGCGTTTTTCGCAGCATCGACCGCGTGACGCCAACGTGACGCCAACGTGACGCCAACGTGACGCCAACGTGACGCCAACGTGACGCCAACGTGACGCCAACGTGACGCCAACGTGACTGAATCCCAAAAAAGGAACGCTGACTTTAGAATTTCAGTTGTTCTGTTTCTGATTAGTCTTGTGTCTATCGTCTTTTCATGTTGATTTAAATATCGTCTAATCCTAAGTATGTTTCTAATAACCATGTCCTGAAGATGGTCTACTAGACCGAAACTTCTGACGACGGTAGTAAAAAAAACATTAAAACAGTAAACTTGCATATTCGGATTTTGTTTTGTCTTTTTCCATATATTTTCATCTTATATATATATATATATATATATATATATATATATATATATATATATATATATATATATATATATTAAAGAGAAGAGAGAAGCCAGAAACGTATTTGGTTATAATGTAATTTTTTAAAAATATATATTATACATTATTTTCCATATTTTTGTTACACGTGTTTCGGGACTTTTGACCTTCATCAGGCGAAGAATTGTTATTTCCACATATTATTTGAAGGAATTAATTTTTCCTTACGTTTTCCGATGTTTAACCATTGTCATTGGTTAACTATCGGAAAACACAAGGAAAAATTAATTCCTTTTAACATTAGAACAGTTTTAGTATAATCTGAAAATTATTAGATCGCATGAGAAATTGTATAATAAACTAAATCAAAGCACCTTGTCTGTTGTATTCAAGAAAATGAGCATGAATGAAGGATTGCTGTCTAAATACACACACATACACACACACACAAACATACACACAAACATACACACACACACACACACACACACACATATATATATATATATATATATGCACAAGTATAGGATTGATGTATACGGAATAAATTCCAATAACCAACAAATACTATTCTTAAAAGAGTGCTCAATACAGAGTAGAGCAAATATAATTATTTATTCGAAAACTATAGCATAAATAAATTATGATATATTTATGCAATAATTTTCGAATAAATTATATATATATATATATATATATATATATATATATATATATATATATATATATATATATATCGTTTAGCATGAAGTCTTATTTAAAATTCGATATGGGCACAAGATTTCGCTACCAGCTACTCGAGTCTTCCAGGAATCGCTTTGACGGTTTTCACCAGGAACTCTTGTGGTACGGAAGACATAATTTGTTGTTTTCACCCTTCAAGTTCATGGAATATTTTGGTATAGTAAACTTGCTCCTGTAACCAACCCCCCAAAAAAGTCACAAGGTATAAAGTCAGGACTCATGGCTGGCCACTCATACATAAAATATACAGTTATATTTAAATTTCTGCATATATATATATATATATATATATATATATATATATATATATATATATAAGAACACTTAAGAAAAATTCTGGTTGAAAACACTAAAATCTATGTAAATCAAATTGCCGAAAAGATCTCGCTATAAAAGTGTCCCTCTATATTAAATATGTCTCTCCAACTTTCAACCTCACCTTCTTTAACAATGGCAGTGACATCCTGAAATTTAAAAAAAAAAAACTCACTCGAATTCTGTCCGACCTCAACATGCGGAGGCCCCGAATAAACGCTCTTACTAGTATTCAAAATCACACAAAAAATACATCTAAAACAGTCCAAATATGAAACGAATCTAACACCAAAACATCGGCTTGAAAATGAATAAACAAGTGTCCGAAAGCGCTTTGGACAATGGCCAGTATGGACAGATTTTGTACTCCTTCAATGACCCTCGTATACATATATAAATATATATATATATATATATATATATATATATATATATATATATATATATATATCAATTATGTAGTGCGTATTCAATTTATGTAATATTGTTTGCGAGAGTGATTCTTGCCATATAATTAGCTTCAGTATTTGTTTTTCGTATGAATGATTTACGTTACATATATATATATATATATATATATATATATATATATATATATATATATATATATATAGGTAATCCGTAATAAAACAAAAATAACAGGATTTTCCAAACCATGTAACAACAAAAGGAGCTTATGCTGCAACCACATTAGACACACCAATTCGCTCATTAGCTCAGTCACTAAATCTATTTTCAAAATCTACCACGACTCTAACTGTAGAAGTCATAACATAATTTACCTCCTAGAATGCACACTATGCCGGAAACAATATGTAGGAAAATCTGAATGGTCCTTTCACTACAGAATTAATAATTATCGCAATCGAATTAAGTCGACTCCCCATGAAAGATTATTACCCGTAGAAGAACATTTCCGCATAGAAAAACACGATTTTAAAACCCATGCCAAATTCACTATAATTGATAACATAGAAAAGTTCAGATCAGATAAGATTAGAAAGATTTTAGAAGGCCATGAAGATAAGTGGATTTGTGCCTAAAAACGCTCCATCCAGACGGGCTTAATCACAAATTTAACAGCATAGATAAAATTAATATATAGCCCCACAAATAGGGAACTAGCCACATTACTCACCCACACAAGACAGACATGCGGAGGTGTTGAGACTTCACACACCCATACTAATATACACGCTTACACATATCATACTCACTCACTCCCTAAGAACCAAATAACACGCACACACTTAACAGAGACACACACCCTTTCCAGGAACCAATAAAACTGTCAAAATGACCAAGGGAATTCAGAGCAGCATAAATCCATCCAGCTCTTATCTCAAATAACAACTTAAAAGAGACTGTTTGACCAACACAAGGACTGACCAAAATTCATGTTAAAAAATAAAAAAAATAAAAAAGCAAATGAAAACTACAGACAAAATTTCATTTTCTCCATCAAGACATTCATTTCTGCAGTTCACTGCTACTAACAAGCAGAATTTTTTTCTCCTGATGATGGCCATTTTGGCTGAAACTAGTCGTGGAATCTAACTGAAATAATAAAGACGAAAGTATATTCATATACAACCCAGTGTGTGTTAAGATTTTAATTTTTTATGTATTTTATTCTTCAAAGCATATCTATCTATCTATCTCTCTCTCTCTCTCTGTCTATATATATATATATATATATATATATATATATATATATATATATATATATATATATATAATATCACTTGATGATTAGTAAGGATAATGCCAAGGAGGATATAAATCCAAAGAGAGGTCAATGTAAGAACAGAGCAATATAATAATGAATACACAATCCTTAAAACCCATTCGGTCAGGTGATAATTTATTTCGTGGACTTCAGACCTCCATCTCTTCAGACAAGGAAAAGAAAAAAAGAAAGAGAGAAAAAGTGAAAAAGGAAAAAGTTTTAATACTAAAAGGGGAAGAAAAAGGGGGCGATTGATAGAGATTTCAACAAGAAAGAAAGAGAGGAAAAATGGAAAGAGAATGAGAGAGGTAAAGAAAGGAATTAAGCAAGTCGACAGGGTGACCCAGAAAATATGTTTTTCCTTCCGAGGCTTGACAAGTTAAAAAATAGAGTGAGACAAGGGAGTGTTCATATTCAAAATAGATACATTAAATCATATATATATATATATATATATATATATATATATATATATATATATATATATATATATATATGACATTTTTATGTTTATACATTCTTTTTATAGATACAAGTATTTAAGTAAATGTTTTGTTTATAATAAACAATATTAAACAACATTTACCGGCCTGAATGTCCGAGAAATTTTCATAGAAAATATTCGTCCTCCGACAGGAATCGAACCTATATCCTATACGGAACCGTCATAATGTGTGACGTCATTTATTTACATTTATAAACGCCATGAGCAGATATTAATGTACGAGAGAGATTCATGGAAGATTGAAGTTTAAAGGCAGTAAAATCGACCTTGCTAACCGAACGCTCCTCTGTGGTCAAATCGGTTAAGGCACGTCAGGCTATATGACGGTTCCGTATAGGATACAGGTTCGATTCCTGTCGGAGGACGAATATTTTCTATGAAAATTTCTCGGACATCCAGGCCGGTAAATGTTGTTTAATATTGTTTATTATAAGCAGAGCATTTACGTAAATATATGTGTCTATAAAAAGGAATGTATAAACATAAAAATGACTTTAAAATAATTGTCGGACTTTGTCCATTTCATAATATATATATATATATATATATATATATATATATATATATATATATATATATATAATAAAAAATATTTTCCTGCCTTTATATTCTAAATTAAAAAAGAATTTATCGAAGCTTAACATTTGTCGCAACTCCATCTAAAAAATAAAAGTTTTAATCAATACAAGACAAAAAAATAAGCCTGGAGGAATAATTGACTTCATGAAATCTAATAATTGCTTTAATGAACACATCAGAAAACTCTCAAAGATAGATTACATGAACAGAAAAGGGATGTTTTACAAAACAATACATTAAACGCATTAGTTGCTCACTGTAACGTGACTGACGACAATTTTGATTGAGAAAATGCTGCTCTAATTTGAATAGTAAATAATAAATTGAGAAGAATTAGGCAAGATTAATATAAAATTTGTTACAATTACTCCTAAAACAATAAAAGACTTAATGCGAAACAAAATAATAATAAACTAAATCTTGAAAGAGGAATTTATACTATCACTGTAATTATTGCGACAAGGAATACATAGGTGAAACCTCAAGGTATAAAATATAATAAAATTCATATGAACACAAAAGGGATTTTTTGCAAAACAACACAGTAAATGCATTAGTTTCTCGCCGTAATGAATCTGACCATAATTTCGACTTAAAAATGCTACTCTAATTGAAAGATAAAACAATTTACTAAGAAGAAAATATATAGAAAGTGCTTTAATCTCTAGAACATCCACTGGAAATCTGCGCTCAGCTTCTTACAACATTACTTCTTTCTTCGAATATCTGCTATCATCTCAATGTGCGATATTTGATCATAAAAGTCTCTTTTCTTTGTATCCATTCTGCTTTTTCTTTCTTTTTTCTTTTTCTTTCTTTCTCTGTATCCAGTCTCTTTTCTTTCTTTCTTTCTTTCTTTCTTTCTTTCTGCTTTTTCTTCCTTTCTTTCTTTCTTTCTTTGTATCCATTCTGTTTTTTCTTTCTTTTTTCTTTTTTTCTTAACTTCTTTCTTTCTTTTGATTCGATTAGTTTTCTTTCTTTCTTTCTTTCTTTCTTTCTTTCTTATTATATCAGTCAGTTATGCGCCATGCGTGATACACGCTCAGGCGATCATGTATCTTTCAATACATAACTGGTAGACTGGTTGCCATCGAAGGCTATAGAACTCGGTCTGTCCTGCTATTTCCCCATAGAAGAAGAGGATTCATACCTTCCCCAAGGCTATTAGCACTTAAGTGAATGTAATGGACCCGAGTGGAATTCGAACTCGGCTCTCCGATTTCCCAATCCGAGCCACTATCCATTACTCCTCTTTTATTATATACGCTTTCCTTTATCGCTCTAAAACCAAACAATGTTTCTTTTTATTTTATCTTTCAGCGCGATCAAATCGGAAATGGTCGATCTTTTATCCGGCTTAATGGTGGGGCCTGGCGAAAGTACAAGTTAATGGAGTAACAAGTAGAAATACACTATCATTCGTTTGAAAGATACTTAGTAAAATAGTTTTAGTTTAATAAATGTTTGAATATCTCATTGTTTAGATCAAAGGCGGATAAGTGAAACGACAGTTAACGATTCTGCGGATAATGAGGTCATAACTCTGTCATTTCTAATAAGCTGAAATGTTTTGTTTTTTTTTAGTTTTTTTATTTATTTTGTAAAAGATTCATGGTATTTTTTTTAGTTTAAAATTGCTACGTGTTTAGAAAAAAAAAAGTAAATATCGCAATTTACAACCAAAAAATAATACAAATGCTGGGAGATTTTCACTTACAGCTGGTGGACGCCATTTTTAAATAAAATTGTTTACTAAGTAAAATTTGAAGGACCGATACTTGTTCATTTTTTTTTTCCTTTTCTCTTGATTCTTTTTTCTTTCTTTTTTTTCTTTTTTAAAGAGATTTCATCTTGACTGCGAAATGTCTGGGAGCTTAATTTAGAATTGAAGCAGAATTGTCCATTTTTTCACGGAGTTGAGAAGGTTCCAGTAAAAATGAAAACATCAACCTGCGATGTTAATGCTGAAGAAATGTTGTTAACCCATCAATACCCACCGTAAAACTCTGTTGGTTCGTTGTTTGGTTGTCTTTCTTCAGCGGCATATCAACATGTAAATGGGTTATTTAATGCCGAAAACTAAATATTTTGATTGGTTTGGTTGGTTGTTTTTGTTTAACGGCATATCAACACCTCTATGAGTTATTTAATGCAGAAATCTAAATATTTTGATTGGTTTGGTTGGTTGTCTTCGTTAAGCGGCATATCAACACCATTATGGGTTATTTAATGACGAAATCTAAATATTCTGATTGGTTTGTTTACATGTCATTGTTTAGCGGCATATCAACACCTATATGTGTTATTTAATGCTGAAATCTAAATATTTTGATTGGTTCGGTGGTAGTCTTTGTTTAGCGACATATGAACATCTCTATAGGTTATTTAAAGCCGAAATCAAAATATTTTGATTGGTTTGGTTGGTTGTCTTTTTTTAGCGGCATATCAACACCCCCAGGGGTTATTTAACGCCGAAATCTAAATATTTTGATTGGTTTGGTTGATTGTCTTTGTTTAGCGGCATATCAACATCTCTATGGGTTATTTAATGCCGAAATCTAAATATTTTGTTTGGTTTGGTTGGTTGTGTTTGTTTAGCGGCATATAAACACCTCTATGGGTTATTTAATGCCGAAATCTAAATATTTTGATTGGTTTGCTTGGTTGGCTTTGTTTAGCGGCATATCAACACCTCTATGGGTTATTTGATGCCGAAAGCTAAATATACTGATTGGTTTGGTTGGTTGTCTTTGTTTAGCGGCATATCAACACCTCTATGGGTTATTTAATGCCGAAATCGAAATATTTGATTTGTTTGGTTGGTTGTTTTTTTTTTAGCGGCATATAAAAACCTCTATGGGTTATTTAATGCCGAAATCTAAATATTTTGATTGGTTTGGTTATTTGTCTTTGTTTAGCGGCATATCAACACCTCTATGGGTTATTTAATGCCGAAATCTAAATATTTTGATTGGTTTCGTTGGTTATGTTTGTTTAGCGACATATCAACATCTCTGTCGGGTATTTAATGAAGAAATCTAAATATTTGATTGGTTTGGTTGGTTGTCTTGTTTTTAGCGGCATATGAACACCTCTATTGGTTATTTGATGCCGAAAGCTAAATATTTTGATTGGTTTTGATGGTTGTCTTTGTTTAGCGGCATATGAACAACTATATGGGTTATTTAATGCCGAAATCTAAATATTTGATTGGTTTGGTTGGTTGTCTTTGTTTAGCGGCATATGAACACCTCTATGGGTTATTTGATGCCGAAAGCTAAATATTTTGATTGGTTTGGTTGGTTGTCTTTGTTTCGCGGCATATCAACACCTCTATGGGTTATTTAATGCGCAAATCTAAATATTTTGATTGGTTTGGTTGGTTGTCTTTGTTTAGCGGCATATCAACACCTCTACGGGTTATTTAATACCGAAATCTAAATATTTTGATTGGTTTGTTTGGTTGTCTTTTTTTAGCGGCATATCAACACCTCTATGGGTTATTTAATGCCGAAATCTAATTATTTTGATTGGTTTTGTTGGTTGTCTTTGTTTAGCGGCATATCAACATCCCTATGGGTCATTTAATACCGAAATCTAACTATTTTCATTGGTTTGGTTGGTTGTCTTTCTTTAGCGGCACATCAACACATATATGGGTTATTTAATGTGAAATCTAAATATTTTGATTGGTTTTGTTGGTTGTCTTTGTTTAGCGACATATCAACACCTCTATGGGTTATTTAATGCCGAAATCTAAATATTTTGATTGGTTTAGTTGATTGTCTTTGTTTCGCGGCATATCACTACCTCTATTGGTTATTTAATGCCGAAAAAAACGTTGTATTGTATTATTTAATTTGTTTTTGTTTAAGGTTTTCTGTTATAAATAAAACTACACGTATCAAAAAGAAAAAAGAATGATTTACGATAATGCGTAGTGATTTCAAAAGACATATAGCTGTAAAAGAAGAAGTAAATAGGCCAAAATTAATGATTCCACCAACAAAGTAGTCAGTAGTGAATGAGTGAACCTTATGGCATTTCATGGGGGACGAATGACCAACAAGAAGTCCGATTTTTAATTGTCGATAACTCCAAAACGGTTGGTTTCTTCATAATTGTTAATTCGAGTTCAGCAAGTAAATTTGCACGGAAATATGACAATTTGGGAAAAATTTAAGGGATTTTTAGCGCTCGGGAAATAAAACCAAAATTTACCATTTATTTTACACTCCTCTTCTAGAAATGACACTGGTCAACAACAGAAAAATTTGAAATGGTGTAAAACGTCTTTGTTCATCAAGGGCTGAAGAAAACATTGTATATGTCGAAGCCTTAGACAACGTAAACCTTTGATACAGTTGTAGATCATCTGAATGTCTGTGGGCGTGATGCTGAGATATGGAATGACGTCATTTTTGTTTAGGTGAGCGACGTCATTATCCCTGATACCTGAAGAAAGAGCGGCTCCTGTGATGTGGCTGAGCTATTTTGCTGCATCAAACACAGAGTCCCGATTTGTTTTCTTGATTAGTTTGGTTCAAACACCGATTTGTTTTCTTGATTAGTTTGGTTGGTTGTCTTGTTGGTCATTCGTCCTCCATTACTGCCATAATGTTCACTCATTCACTGCGTATTACGTAAGCAGGCGTAATCATAAAATTTGGCCTATTTACTTCTTTTTCAGACTTTCCTTGCAGAAAACCACTACGCACTACCGTAAACAACTAACCCTGAAGTCAATCTTTAGGGTTAGGTGTTAAGGTTAGGGGTGGGGTTTTCTTAATTAATGCAGAATAAGGGGACAAATTAAAAAATAAATCACATTAAATTTGTGCATTAATTTTTTTTATTTTCAATTTTAAAATATAAAAAATGCTTTATTGTATTATTTAATTTGTTCTTTCAATTTGCCATTGCTATTCTACACAGAAAAAAGGTTCTATTGTATTATTTAATTTGGTTTTTGTTTAAAGTTTTCTGTTATAAATAAAACTAGACTTATCAACAAAAATGCTTTACACTGGTCAACAAAAAGAAAATTTGAAATGGTGTCGAGACACCAAATATCTTTTTTAGCTAATTTGAGGGCGCTGAATCTGAAAATGACTTTACTTTTTCTTGGTTAGCTTCTGTTTTTGCTGTACAGAAATGCCTCATTTATGGGGGGAAAAGCATTTTTTCATTTGTTTTCTGTATATATGATATTGATCGATCGCAATGTTTCTCAAAATAAAATCGTAGATACCTCTCAATTCGTATTTAAACCAACAAATATTGGTCTGCTTATTGAGAAATACTATTTTTACAATAACAATCAGATCCTAAGTCTTTAAAAAATGACACAATTGAATATACCAAGACCAACAAGTATTTGCATCAAATCATTTAATAAACTAACAGCAGAAATAAAACCTTCGTGAACATAAGAACTATTGTAAAAAGTTTTCTTTCTTGATCGTCATGTTCAATGTTATTTAAGTCCCTTTTGATATTCCAGCAGTATCATGTACAATGGACTAGGTGCATTCAATTGGGATGTCTTTAGTTGCAGTTTCTTTCCAACTATGTAAATAAAATGCTCTCAATGTGCTTGGTTTCCTTCCATAGTGAAGAGATAAAAGTGATGTGATAAATTTAGGAATATCAAACAGAAGATTTTAGTGTTTCATTTTTTTGATGACACCTTAATTATCAGGTTTACTAAAATGTAATACTGATAATGTTTATCAGTTAATTTGAATTTTGTCGATATATTGGAAAAATCCGGTAGATCTGTTTTAAAACTTTTGACTCAAAGACACTTTTTTTCTCATAAAAATAGTTTATTTCAAGTGGCTGACCTAAATTGCTCGGCCCACCAGAAAATTGATGGGTTTCTATGACCTTTATTAACTAAATTTTGCGATCAGCCAGGATGACCCCCAAAAATCGCGTTGACCAGTGTTATTATTAAATATAATGCAGTATATTCTATTATGGCGGGACAGAGTCTTGGATTATAAAAATGACGTGAAGTCGCAAGTATATTTATTACATGAATGATATACAAGTCACCATATTATCTAAGATTTGAATATTACATTTCTGAGATGGTCACCACAGATTTTGATATTTCCTATAGGCATCTGATATCTCTTTTGATGACGATGGACCCTCATTATTTTGTTGACACCAGAACAAACTGCATATGTAGTGGAACCATACTTCATAGTGTTAATCTTTAACATCGTTTCATGGAACAGATTATGTACTGCGCTGGATTATATACTCATAGACTATGGTGAACATGGTCAACAGACTGCAGCACAACTCAATTTGCAATATGAGTAACTTTGGGAAATTCTCTGACACCTCATGAGGAAAGAAGACTGGGAGAAACTGACACTCGGAGGACATTAAGGGCAAGAGGAAAACAGTGATTAAACTATGTCCTTCGTGTGTCAATTTCTCCATGTTCACAATAGTCTATGATTATAGAATCCAGCGCAGTACGTAATCTGTTCAATGAAACAACGTTAAAGATTAACACTCACGAGTCAGACACTCTACTGAATCTGATTATATCGCCAATACCACCAGCAGCTGTTCTGTAATTCTTCAGTCTTCTTTATCAAAGGCTGATAGTGAATATTCCGGAAAAAACACGACCTCCTTTATACACGTCGTATTGAATATTTTGAGCATTCTGATTGGTTTACTCTTCTATTAGTAAACTATAAAATGAGTCAGCTCATTTTGGCTGGCTCACTAGTATACCAAGATACCCAAAAACTCCAACACAGTATGTCAGCATTGCTTTTTAAAACGGAATTATTTTAACGCAATTAAGCCATTAAGTTGCAAGGGGTTACTAAGTGTGAGAGAATATTAGGAAAATAGTGCGCTAACCGATTCGATCGATAAGGTCAAATTGGCAGGTGAGCTCAAACATGACACACAATTTGTTAACTGGGGCAAGAAATGGCTTGTTAATTCTAACGCTTCCAAAACAAACTGCTCTCTTTTAAATGTCTTAAAGAACTTTTTGCGCCTTCCATCAGCATGTCTGGTGCTAACCTCCGGGAAAGTTTACTAGATTGGAGGATAGGTCTCATCATTTTACAGTTGAAATGGCTAAATGTAACCGTAAGTTTTATACTAAAAGTTTTCCTTTTTCTAGCAAATCTCGCGTGTGGAACTCCCTTAGGAGTCCATGCTTTCCAGTCAAGTTTAACCTTCAAAAATTTAAATGCAAAGTCAATCGCTATCTAGTGTTTTCCTGAATGCTCTTCTTTTCTTCTCGCTCCTCAATAAAGCTTCTATTTTCTAAGTCTTCCACACCCGGTATCCCTTTTGCATTTGTCTTAGTGGCTTTACTGTCTTGCATGGGTGAACGCGAGATAATATATATATATATATATATATATATATATATATATATATATATATATATATACATATTAAAGACATTTTTATGTTTATACATTTTCTTTTTATAGATACAAATATTTAAGTAAATGCTCTGTTTATAATAAAAAATGTCTTAAAAATAATTGTCGGATTTTGTCCTTTTAATAATGAGTGACGTCATTTGTTTACATTTGGATACGCCATGAGCAGATATGAATGTACGTGAGAGAATCATGGAAGATTGTAGTTTAAAAGCTGTAAAATCGACCTTCCTAACCGAACGCTCCTCTGTGGGCAAATCGGTTAAAGTCACGTCAGGCTATATGACGGTTCCGTATAGAATACAGGTTCGATTCCTGTCAGAGGACGAATATTTTCTATGAAAATTTCTCCGACATTCAGGCCGGTAAATGTTGTTTAATACTGTTTATTTTAAATAGAACATTTGCTTAAATATTTAAGCCAACTTTCCATGCGGTGGACGAAGCTATTGACTCAATGTATTCGTTCCATCTCAGGTCAGCAGACAATGTGAGACCGAGTAGTCGCAAAGAGGTGCTCTCGTGGAGTTGAGCGTCAGACATTCTAATTGGAGGCAGGGATGGTTCTCTCTGGTGAGTAATAGAGAACAGTTTTGTTTTTGAGGCGTTAAAGTTAACCAGCCAATTCCTGCCCCAGTCCTCAACCGATTGGAGGTCCTTTTCGAGACTAACGACCAGGTTAGTTTTGTCAGCGACACTAAATTTGTTTTTGAGGCAGGAGTAAATAGTAGTGTCGCCCGCAGAGACGCCTACTTGGGAACCTATGACATCAGGAAGATCGTTCCATTAAACCAAATCATTTGGAAGTTATTTTCCACTAGAAAGTCTGTGTTATTTCATGGTGGAGAGGCATATGTAAAAAAAAAATTCCGTGATAGCGGCTTTGATGTTCCCCAAAGATCTCTTGACGGGGCAGAAGTTTCTGAACTTATGGGCATTTATATATTGCGTAAAATCAATAAAGATTTTCCATGTAGACAGCCACGGATTATATAGGGACGACGGCCTAATGACTGTATTCGATAACAGAAAGGCCAATGATACCATTCGCTCTTCTTCCAAGTCATCTGTTTTGCATATTTTCATACATATAAGTTGTCACATCACGGTAATGTATTATTAACTATTAATATTTAAAGAGTGTATACATTATTTTGGGACACATGTACTTATTGCTCTACTTTTGTATTGAGCCCTGTTTTAAATATACATACATATATATATATATATATATATATATATATATATATATATATATATACACTCACTGTTGAGCTGTGATAGAACGAAACAGTCTGTCTGTTGATGACAATATATATACTCCTGAAAAATTTATTTCGGTTGAGCTCTCTGGGGAGGAAGTGTGGGTTTGTAAACAGTGACTATTACGGCTAATAATGGAAGACTCTCGGTAAAACGAATCGAGTTCTCTCATTCACTGTATGTTTATCTAAAAATAAATACGCTTAAATTCACCTTCATCCTTCCAATGGCTTGGGGGTAGAATCTCCGACTGACGTCAATTCAGCTGGGTTTCGATCCTAGCTAGAGGCAACCGGACGTCTACCCACACTAGTGAGTTGTGATACAGCGAAACACTCTGTCTGTGGATATATATATATATATATATATATATATATATATATATATATATATATATATATATATATGATAAAATATAGCTTTAAGGTTTGTTATATTTATGAGTTAAAGTGCTCAATATACAGAGTGTATGTAAATATAAAAGTGGACACTGTAGTCAACACCCAGAGGCCTAATTGTCGTCTCAGGGTGTTGACGTCAGTGTCCACTTTAATACACACACACACACACACACACACACACACACACACACACACATACACACACACACACATATATTTAGTAGCGGCCATAATATAAGGAACGGATACAATTATTTGTTTATGCAAATTATTAACATCGTTCAATAACTTTTGTCCAGTAGCTTATTTCCTTTGTTCTATTTAATCTTTATTTAAAAAAAAACTATTATGTAAATTTTTGTAACTTTGTATAATATTTATACATTCCACCCTAATCTTTATTCGGTGAAAATTTCATTGCTAATCATGCATTACTTTTTAAGTAATACAAATATTTATGTCTTTGTTGTTTCCGTTCCTTATATTATGCCCGCTCCTGTATATATATATATATATATATATATATATATTAAAAGTTTGTCAGCTGATTGAAGTTAACTTCATCATCCTGACTACCGACTTTCCTTGGCAGACATGCCCGTCCACTCTTCAGGAGGTATCAGCAATTTACATTCCTATATATATATATATATATATATATATATATATGCTTATTTTGTGTGAACTCATAAAAGATAAACACTTAAAAAAGTCCATGATGATATTTTTCTAATTAAATGTTATCTAATTTTTTTTATTTTTATAATGTTTAAAAATTCTATTTCTTTTTTTGTTTGTTTTAGAAATTGTTCTTTTAAAAGCTGATGAGGCAACCCGCTGTCCATAAGAACTATTAATTCATATCGTGACCTTATTTGGTCTCTTGTTTGTTTTTGTTTTTTTTTTGTCTCAAACTTCCGGTTGCATATAACAATAACAAAATGGCTAAAATTAATGACAAAAAACAACGAAGAAACATTTGGCATATGTAAAAACGAACAACTTTTGCTTTATTTGTTGGTTGTTTTTTTTCGACATTTATAAACACCTTAACAAGCAAATAAACAAAGATCTTTGGCGTTCCCTAAGGGAGACAACTAAGAAATGTACACAACGCATGCGCACGATCGTACGTATCATTGTCAGATCGTTCGCGTTAAAAGTTAGAAAAAAATTATAGTTTCTCAAGAGATTTTAAATATCAATTTTCATCAACAATTTCAGAAATTATTCCATTTAATTTAGGCGGGGGATGTAAGATTTAGAATTATTGCTGGAAATTGGTTTATTCGGTCAATACAATCATCCTTAAAAAAATCTTTCTTTTTATTTTTTAAACCCCAGACACATTTTTTTTTTTTTTTTACATTCTCCGATTATCTTTTTAGGTTGTATTTTTTGTCATTTTTTTTCTTTATAAATTCAAAAAATATATTAAAAGAAGAGAAATAATACAATCCATGATATCCAGATATCATCAGAAAATAATAAAATGTGGGAAATTACGGACCAGATACAATAGTTAAACTCCAGGCGAAGTTTTTCATTCGGGTTTTGTGAAGACCAGGACCGGAGCGTATTACCTTAACAAACCAAGTGGGGCAAGTCTGACTGGGGGCTCCGGGCAGTGCTTTGTGGTCCTAGCTACCTTATCAACATTTGCTTCTTCTTTTTTTTAACTTACATTTATATACATTACAAATTAAACTAAGTACAAATAAATATTTCAGGATGAATAATGTTTGCGGACTTTGTCGTCATTCTGGGGTCTTTTTTCTTTTCTTTTTTTTTTTGTTGTCCAAATCCTTGAGTTTGTTTCGTTCATACTAAATTTCGAAAAAAAAAAGACATTATATAAAATTCACTATTTTTTTTTATTCATTATGTTGAAAGTGTTAAAATTTTTCAGCTTTTTAACAAGATATATTATTGAAATTATTACGGAGTCGCTAACTGGGTGCCCTGTGATTGGATGAAAAACAACCAATCACGGGCTACCTTTTTAGATTTTCACCAAATCCCCACGAGAGCGGTTTTTACGAACTCTCTTCCTCTTTTGCTTGCTGGGACCCTCAGAGACAACACATTCCCCGTCTGCACTCTCCGTCATCTAAACACCAGGACACGTGTGAGGATTTGGACAGCAACTGAAGCTCAGAAGTCAAGGCTCTATTTCTTCAACCCAGCCAAAACAACACAGGAAATGTAAAACTGTTAAAAGGACGCATCTTTCAGATAAGTTCCGCAAACCCGACTGTTTGCAAGAAACTTTCCTCTCTTTTCCTACAAACACAAGTTTTTTCAAACATTTTCATCTGTATTTCTGTTCCTTTCTCCTTGCCGGCGTCACAGTATTTTCGTTACCAAATATAATTGGGAAAATCCCAATAATATCTCAAGTTGATGTTAAAAATTTCCGCATAACATTCTTGATTTATTTAAGAAGGAATTATTTATTATGACAGGTCTCTAATTTGTATTTAGTTGCATTTTATTTATTCTCTGTTTTTTTTTTCGAGTTGAAAATTGTTCACCTATATTGCATAGGATCCATTATTGTATATAATTAGATTACAATAAAATTTGTATTTTATATGAATTTCTACATTATGAAAATTACGACTTAGTAAAGAAAGGGGACCCATATCGTGGATTCTGGAATATCATAGATTCTGTAGGAGTGGGAGCAAAAGACCCTTACACCGGCCCTGGAGAAGACCCTGTATTCCAGCAAACATTCTTCGTATTCCAATTTTTTAAAACAATCAGATGAAAGGGTGACCCGAATAAAAGACTTCTTTCATTATGTGTAAAATTCTCTAAGCAAAAAATACAGCGGATGAGTGCAAGGGCTGAATAAACGAATTTCTAACATACTGAAATATTCTTAAATATGGTTGTTAATGTCTATAGCTAGAGTTACACGCGTACAAACACACACACATGTATTCTAACAGCTGTTCGGTCCATTAATCTGGGTTTTTTCTTTTCTTTTCTGGGGAAACATCAATTGTCCGAACAAAACGTATAACGGTAGCTCATTTTAAAATGACAGAATGTTTGTGTTTGTGTCTCTATGTGTGTAGACAGCTAGAAAGATTGATACGTAGGACATTTAGTTATTCAAATAAAATATTTTTATTAAATTGAGCCCATTTTTTTATTTCATATAATTGGCTAATATTCACACATGAAAATCTTTCAATGCCTCGAAATTCAGGAAAAAATAATTCTAGTTAACAGCAATTAAAATTCTTATTTTCTATGTTATTTAATTTCATTGAATTATAAATTCATTTATTTATTTCATTTATATTATTCAATATTAAGTAATTTTTTGAAAAATGTACTTTTTCCATTTATTACCAATTAATTTTATTACTTACTTATTAATAAGCTTTTTCTAATAATTATTATTATTATTAGTTGATTAATCACTAATAGGAATTAAACAAACAGCTCAGTATAAATCTTATGGAACTCTCCTGTCATTCTGTTCATTCTCCCGGGTCAGGAAGTTAGTAATTTGCTTACGTCACCATCCTCATGTGTTTTAAGGGTCGAAAGATCGGTAGAGTCTGGATATTTCTCCAGAATGTGCACTTTAAGATGTTTCTCGAAATTAAAATTGTTTGGAATAAAATGTTTTGCAAGCTCCGTTGACGTTTCATTGTTGTGTCTGACATCATAACGGGGTCCATTGAATTTTTATAATACAATACTAATGATGATGGTGATCATGATGATGATGATGATGATGAAGAGGAAGAAGAAAAAGAAGAAAAAGAAAAAGAAGAAGAAGAAGAAAAAGAAGAAGAAA